>JAODFW020970761.1:0-10526 GCA_027575235.2 Palythoa mutuki
ATTTTATTCTTCTACAAAATATCAATTACCATATTTACTCGTGTAAAAGTTGAGGTTTTGAGACATGACAATTGATCAGGCGTAGCACAGTTGGTAAGTGCACTGCCTTCTGTGCTGGAGGTCCCCAGTTCGATTCTCAGTGAATCCGTAAAATGGAGCACTGAAAGAGGAAGGGGGGTAAAGTGCACACCGAGGGCCACAAATTTATCAGTGTTATGTTAACACTGTTACGTGCTACCCTCGTTAAATAAAGCTTCTTTACCTTGTCACCTTTTTACCTTAAAACTGACCTGGACTTGTAAAAACAATATGACAAACTTTTAAAAAAGTATCAATTTTGGATCAATTTTGCTGCTCTACTTACTTGGTATCAACCTATACATTGTATGCAAATATGGTTTTAACATTATAGGAAATTTATAGATCAAAACTTACAGTGCAACATCAACTAAATTACTGTATAATGATTTGAGCATGTCTTACTTAACTATAGTTTTTCATGCTGAGTGATCAAACTAAGTTATTAACATTTTATCAGTTTTGGCTCCACCATGATGCTGATGAGATAAGACTATTAAACAAGAGAACATTAATTATAGAACTTTGTATTTCATTAGTTTAACCATCACAATGTCTTAAATGATAATTATAAAACATATCATTCTGTTGTCATGCAATCATCACCTAAATACACTGGTTAGTACTCAAAGATCGTCCCTATGTCACACATTACCATCATGGTGTATAAAACATCACAATATGTAACATCCAAATTTAGTTGAAAATTATGTTTGTTAAAGTTAAAGATCTCCAAAACATTACAATAATATCTAGAAATAATATTATTAAATCTAAATTCAATTTTTATAGATGTAATGTTCAATATAAAATTGCAAAACTTGTCTCAGTGACATTGAATAATCAGACATTAAGAACACTAATTTTGAAATACACATTATAAAGCACTCTTACCAAAAAGTTGATTTTGACATTTCACAAAAGGGATCTAGTTCTCTGGACCAAAATAATTAAGGTAAGGATCACATTTCTTGTACTAATAAATAACACAGATCATCTTCATAAACTTAAAAATTATCACCAAATATATTTGTATTTGTCAATATCACCCTTTCAGAACTTTTGAGGATATCAGCAGAGATATTGATTTTCACGATGATCTACAATACAGACCTACATTTCAAGTTCCCAAGTTCACAAAGATTTTGTGATTAGATTTAAAACAAGTTTCATCAGTATTCTACTCAGCTAAACTCAAATTTAGGACCACCCAGAGGCAAGATATGACAAACAAACTGCTCACTCTAGCTAGGTGCCAGTGCCATTTTAATAAGATCATAACTTTCACATGTTTCCTCAGATTAATTTATTAATTCTTTTCCTATGAAGAAAAACTGTTTGATGGCTTAAAATTTCTTTTGTGCTTTATTTGAAATTATAAATTTATATAAATTAATTGATATAAACAGATCTAGCATGATCAAAAGTCTTATATTCTGTCAATTCTCAATTCTAAATATTCTGCCAGTTCCTTCCTATATTTTTCTGTCTACCAAAAACTAAAGCTTTCAAGTAATGTTTTTCAAGAAAAGTACAGAACAAAGAAACAATATTATACTACATTCTCTACACAGTGGTTTTATCAGCTTTACTTGTAAGTAAACGTAAAGTTCCACAGTTAAATATAAATCTAATTTCTAACAATTTCCATTAGCTGATAAACCCAGGTTTCAATTCATTTCTTTTAACACCGAGTCTAATTGGGCAAAATGAATCTAAAGCAACTAAACTGAACACAATTTCAAAACTATACATTCCTACATTGTCAGCATCATCTTACCTGAAGTATAAACTAACTGTGACAACAACAGCAGATGGTGCTTAACAGATATATCCCTGACTTAACCTCGCAAATACGTTTGATACAGAAATGCTGTTTAGTGCTTTTCACTTCCCAGCTGTGAAAAGCCAGAGTTTACACTCTGAATAATTTAGAAAACTAAAACAATATTACGTTGGGAAAATTGATTTACATCACAAAAACCAATATTGCAAGTGAATGCCATGTTGTTATATTGAGAGATTCAGAGAGTTTATACTTTAATATACATCAAACTGTCATTTTATTGGGTGGCAATAGGTCAACAAAGTAGATCTGCAGTTATTAATTAGCATAAAATGACAAGTACAAAGCTAGGAGACAAAAGTCTAGTGGGCAATTATTTCTGTCACCAATGACACAATCTAATTTTTAACATACTTTAAAATTAGCAATAAATAGAAAGAAATTTAGATAGTATTTCAGCATATTATTTAGGTTAGAAACATGATTTTGCACCAACATATAGGAATACAGGTGTTTCAAACAAAACTTATATCTATAATGACTTAAAGGCAAACAATATTATATTCAAATAAGCAACAAAGCATACCACAGAGGTGTGTAAACCAACATTTGGATTCTAATCTATGTGAAATTACACAATCATGAACAGTTGAACAAGGTGAGTCGAATAACTTAAATTCTCTACAGGCATAAAAAGTTGCTTTTGAACTCAGTCAGTATAAAATCATAAAAATTTTTGCTTAACAAATATTGATTCAAACTTATGAAAGCTGTATAAGTCAGAGCAATATAACAAAAACTGGCACCCAGTAGTGAGAAATAAGACAACAGAGAAAACACCATCTGTCTGTTATTCAGTGTGGTGGTATGGATTTGACTTTGAGAACTGACTATGAAACAAATATCTAATTCTAATGACCATGGAAAGTGGTAAAAGATTTATTTATCATGACTTTACTGTTACATTAGTTATTATCAAAACGTTGCTTAAAAATGAGTTGTCTGTCACTTAATATACACAGAGAGAACTTAATCATTAAAATATTAAATAAATATAGCTTCACAAGGATATGAAGAAAAAATATATTAATTTTTTATTTCTACTACATTAATTGATCACTAAAAAGTTGCTTAACTCAGGAGTTTGCTTGACAAGGATGAGTGATAAACTGACTTTCTTCAACAATTGTATTGAATGAGCTGAAGAAGAAAGTGTAAGAACTGCTATAAATTAAATATGGTTATTAGTCACAATAAAAATACAAAATAATGTCAGTTCTGCAACACCACTGAACACAGAATCTACAATATGGTGATACACTTCAGAAATTACAAAGAGTGATAATGTTTCCCTAGATTACAGAACAGTACTGGTTCAATAACATTGGAGAAAGCTTATAATATTTGAACAGTAACCATTCAGGATAAAATCTAAAGTTCTTTTGCATGACCGGAGAGAAAAATCGAGGGGACAAACTTGAACAAAAAACATGAATTGCTCCTCGGTCCATATTTTCAAAGAAGAGAAGTCTGTTAGTTAAGTACTGCTGCAAAAACTTATCCACAGTGTGATCACAAAGCAATTTAATGGCAGATTTTGTCACCAGTGAAATAATAATTTCAACTTGAAGCCAATGTCACCAACCCTCATAACAGCAGGAAACACAATTGTCTGTTACGAACTCAGTGCAAAGACAATAATATTAAAAAGGCTGGAGTTTTAGAAAAAACAAAGATGTCATTAGTGATCTTTATAAAATTTGTGCTTGCTTAAGACAATATCAATTTATAATGAAGTAACATTTACAATTTTATTGCATCAGACTAGTTGCAGAAAATGAAAAGTTAAACAAAACATCATAGGTGTAGTCAATTATAAAGCAGTAGTGAAACTTCTAAAAAATACTCAGAACCTAACTGTCCAACAAGAGGTTTTTTATCTAACTTTGACAGAAACATAAGCTATAAATCTGTTATAGTTTATTTATTAATTTTTTTGTTTCAAATTTGTTTAAATCAGTTTTTATTTTTCAAACTACTTTAAATTTGTTTAGTTCGATTTGTATTTTTTTTAACTTGCTTCAACTTTTCACACTAGTTTTTAAACTAGTGGTTACCACAGACAAACATAATGCTATCAAGCTATTTTAGCATATCTAGTGATGTCATGTATAAATGTACTATTTAACAATTAGACCCGCCGGCTGCAAGGGCTATGGATAATAAGCCATGAGGCAAAGACCAATGGGCTATTGACCAGTGGCCCATATGGGCGAAGGGTCTAATTGTTTTAGTATCACCCAACTAGTCTGGCAGAAAAGGCAATAATAAAGTTAGCAAATACATGTTGAAAAAATGTTTTTTTTTGGACATAAACTGAAAGATAGCGTCACGCTCAATTGTGCCAAACTTTGAACTCAGTGCAGTCTTCTTGCCTGACAGCAGCGTATAAAAACATTGTAAGACTTTCATTTAACTTTTCTTTCTCCAGCTCTTGTATGACTGTTTTAAACTTTGTTTGGTTTGAAAACCATTCTATAATAAAAAAAGTAACAATATATTTGAAAAGACTTTTGAAAAAAGTAAAGCTTGATTTATATTGAATTTTGTAAACAAAGTTCGTAGTTTTGTCTAGTAACAAAAAAAACAACAAAATTCAACATTAACCCTTTCAGTCCCAGGCAAATTATTAACATCTAACTTCTCCTTACATAACTCAATATAACTAGTAATGAGAAACAAGGAATTAATCAAGTGGAAAAAGCTGTAGAAGTTGAAAAGCCAAATTCTCCTAAACTGCTTATATAGAAAGTAGGGAGCTTAGTTTGGAGAATTTTCCAACATGTCATTTGTTGTATTTGGGGCTTAAAGGGTTCAAAAACAATCTATAAAGTATTTCCGATATTTTTCAAATTTTTGAAGATTTCCAAACACTTCCGAAGATTTAAAGAAAATCTTCAAAAATCCAGAAATGCATAAGAAACAGTTTTTCAGCATTTCCAAAGCTTTCTGAAAACTATTGGATAGTTCCAATGATTGCCGTACATGTACATAGGCATGTGATAAATTACCAGAACTAAAACAAGTCATATAATAAACGAATTATCAACCTTGCTTGCTCAGACTGTATGTAAAAATATCAGTCCTCAGTCTTTTTTGTACGAACCTCGCTGCACTCGGTCCGTACTACTGAGACCCTGCTCTGATATTTTTCCATAAAGACCTCATGCTCAGTTAATAATCTCTTAATACAATATACTTCAAACAGGAGATGCACTATAACAGCCCAGACAATGTCAAGAGTCCTTAAAAAATATGTAAAAAGAAAAACTCAAAAACAGTTTTAGGTGCTAGAAACTTTTACGTGAAAGTTAGAAGGATTTTTAAAGAGCTGAATGATGACTTTGAAATAATTTCAACATCATTTTTAGCTGTTAAGATATTTGTTTGAGTCTAATCTGATCATGTCATTAGTTGCGTTCCCAGGATTTGAATATAGGAAAAGTACGGACTGAGGTAGTTATTGAAATGATTACTCCTTAGTATGATTCACACGTTCAAGTGTCAATGAAATGCTAATGTGAAAAAATAAACAGTTTGCTAAGATTAATGGATTTCAGTCCATATTTGGGAGAAAAGCCTCTGAATGAATGAAAGCACTTTCAAGGGTTCAATAAACATCAGTTGGAAACTCAGTTACTATGATATATAAAGATAACCAAAGATTGCAAGTTTTGTTTTAAGTGCCAGAATAATCATTACCTTTTATTCACATGTGTAGATACCATTTTAAACTGCAAGTGGTGGTAAGTTTGAAGAATCAAAATTAGTGAGTAGAATACACATCACCTCCCAAAACTAAGTTTTAAGGGGTGCATTCTATATGATATATGGTCAAGCCAGGGTTGTTGTTTACTTCTGGAAAAGGTATGATGGCCATCTGGAATTATAATTGGTACTTAAATGAGATCTATCACCACCGTCATCATTACTTGATTTAAATATGGTAAAAACAAAATATTTTACATTTAATACATAAGAAACAATAAAAACATGCTTTTTATTCCAAATTTCATTTTGGGATTTGTTTTAACTGGAATTCACACTATATATCTCAGCAGGCACCTTTTTAACACCTCTACACTTGGGCATTTGGTGTCAAGGTGTCAATTATTATTCCATAACTGGATATGCCATCATATGATATTATGTTAGATGCACCAACAATAATTTACTTTTTTTAATATTTACTTAACTTTAAATCAAACTAAAAGGGCAGCCATCTCTATTTGCACAGCATAGATCATGGACCATAAAACAAGTATTGTTGACTTGATATATTTTGGTAGACATTAAAAAATAATGATACAATATTTTGAAAATTTGAAACCAGCCATATTTACTCTTTAAACTGGTAAGCAAAATACTAAGAAATGTTATTAAAAAATGAAATCAGATTATTAATTATCATGAATTTTTTCTCATCTGGAAGTTAGCTAGTCTTGTCCCTCTCTCTAGAGGTGCCAATATTATTCTATAGTTGGGCTTTAAGCTACATATGTAAATTTTTCCAACTTTTGTCATTGATAACTTTAACATATCTTGATAAGCACAAAATTAGTGTACCTATGTAATTTTTCACTCAGATCTGTCGTCAGAAATGTACAGTTTCTTACAACATTTTAACAGCAACTAAAGACAATACTAATTAGTGTTAGTTTGGACTCGTCAATGGATGTAATTTATATTTAATGAGCTGCGATGTTAAGTAGTGTAGAACTGAATTCTTTTCAAAACCACAGTCTCCAATAAAATTTTCAGGACAGAAAACATTTTTTAATTCGCTTAAAACTACGTTCTATTTTCCCCAGATGCCTATCTGTATAAAAAGACAAAATTATGCAAGAGTTAAGCTTCACGATAGTCAAAATATTTGACACAACAAAGAAAACTATTAATCAACTTCATCCAAGTAAAACAGAACGCGATAAAAAAAAACCCAAAGTATCCACAAATTAGCAAACCTAAACTTTCTGTTAGGTTTCCAGAATTTGTCGTTTTGAATGCTGAAATTTAATAGTCGTAAAAAGGCGATGACAAGGGCAATTGGAAAGCTACCGGAACAATCAATCCCTACCGGGTAGTAGGTGGTGCTTGAATTCTTTTCCTAGGTGATCAACTAAATGGTGCAACAGATCCAATCCTGCAACGCTAATCTGCAAGAAATATCAGAAATCGTATAAATGGTCTAATAATTGTGTAAATTTGAAAACTTTGCCAAAATAAACTGTATTTGTTAGGAAATTGGTTAACCAAACCACTCGTCTGTCTGTCACGAGGTACTTGCAGCAACCAATCGCACTTTATCAAAAAGAAAAAACTTTGACAGTCAACGCTATGAGTTCTGTTTAATTCAAAAGTTGAAATTTATGAATCGAAAAATCGTAATAAATAATCTTCTTGCTTCAGATTTTGATCTGTTACGGTAACCGAAAGACTAACTAACAAGTAATTTTCAATATGAGTTAACAAAATGAAATGTTCCTTCCCTTCACAATTATGAAAACGAAAAATCTTAGCACCAGAGAATGCGCTTTACTTATCAGTATATTTACAATCCAACTGACAGTTAACTAAGCAAAAAGTAATAGCTACTCACCCTGTAGTTAGAGCTGTTTATCCAAGTAACAATGCCATCTAACAATTTGTCAAACCCAAGAAACTCCACACTGTTCGATGGATCATTCAGATAGTTTGTCAAATCTTCAGCAGCTTTTAGACGTTTTTGAGTATCTTGAGAATGAACAGCTGCCGTTATTCCTTCCAGCAACACTAAATCTTTCATCCTCCTGTTTTTCAACGTATCAGAATTATCCTCTGAGTTTAATACAGGCGAGATAGAGTACAAACGCGTCTTATAATTAGAGTACTCGTGGTATACAATAAGCTGTTAGTTGTCTCAATCTACGTTTCGTCATATCATTTCTCATGCTATTGCTCAACAAATCATGGCTATAAATCATGGCTACATCCTACATAATTTTTCACCCTTGTAAAAATAAAAGAACGCCGAAGAAAGTGGCGATTTGACATTAAACTTCCACAACACTACGCCAAAACCACTTGCACCGCCATTTTACATTTGAACGAACGCTCTCGGTGTTGACGTCATCTCTGCACCTTTGGGAGAATTTACACTCTGTTGCTCGGTCTCGAAATACAACTTGAATTGCGTTCGAACAAGCTTTTATTCAAGTTAATTAGTTAGTTCATAATAAATTGTTACAGGCATTACTTTTGTATTACAGCTGCATAAATTTAGTCATGTTGGTAGGTATACTTCTAATGACATCAAACTGACAATTTAAAAACGAGAAACTACCAGAAAATGCATGACCATCGATATTGGCTGAGTTCGCGATCACAACATCTGTGATCTCATGATGGGCAAACGCGCGTTTCGCGGCCTAAGGCAAAACGTTACACTGATCACCGCTCTAACTGTAACTGAATCATTGAACATAAAATGAAGGTTTCCATAACTCTGTTTCAAATAATGCAGAAAAAGTTAGCTTAAATAATGATGACAGTATAAACCTTTGTTTCATGAGCTTTGATCGACATTGTTCCGTGTGGCTTAAGCCGATTTCAATATAGTCATCTCCGGTCGTTTTGGATCGTTTTAAAAGCCAGGTGAGACGACCCTGGACGACCGAGAAGACTATATGGAAATTAAACCAAAACGACCGCAAACAACTGTGAACGACTGACGACCCGGGTTGTCTCTGGGTCGTCTCAATTAGTGTGAGTTCTATCCGGACGACCCAAAATGACCCGAGAAGACTATATAGAAACCAGCCTTCTCTAAATATGTATTACACACAAACTTAGCTTATGTGTATAGGATACAAAACTTAGCTTTTGAGTCAAAGATAAAAAAGTGGATGAGATCACTAAGTGCTCAGATGACAGTAATATCTCAAGATCTTACAGGTGGATTTTAGGCGAGCATTGACCGCGTACGTACGTAGGGCTAGGGGGCCAGGGTAAGGGCTAGGGGGCTAGGGTAAGGGCTAGGGGGCTAGGGTAAGGGCTAGGGTAAGGGCTAGGGGGCTAGGGTAAGGGCTAGGGATTTATTTTACACGCACCTTGGTCAAGCGAAAATTTCAAAAGTCAAAGGACCACGATATAAATGTTGGCAAAACTGCATACCCAACTCATAAATGCAGCGCAGTGTTTGTAAAATAGAGGATGCAAAACGCAAAATAAAATAAAAACGATAACCACCACACGGCCCCCATAAAATTGCAGCCCTGTGCTGTGCCTGAAGGGCTGTAGAGTGTAGTATAAGGTGCGCATGCGACTGATTACGATAATAATGACGATTGTTATGACTGTGATTCAAGTGCTCAACAAGATTACCGGTGAATCATCACAAAATACCAAGAAAACACCGCAAACACAAATATAATAATAACAACAACAACAACAACATTTTTTTGCATTTCCGGTATTGTGTGGTGATGCCACTTTTTTGGGAATCAGCAATAAGTTGCAAATAGACCTAATCCGCTGCCTTCACTGTTTTCCCAATACAGTCCTCTTGGGAAATGAGGTTCTTTGTTTAAGTTGAACATTCTTTCGTGTTTTTCTCATTACCACATCTGAAACAAAAATCCTTATTTTCCAAGAGGAGTGTATTGGGAAAACATTGAGGGTAGCGTTTGTTGGTTAACTGGTATTGAGCTTACACAAGACTTCGTCAAATTCTTCGACATTTATCGTTTTAGTTTTATCATATTTATTATAATATAGTCTTATAGAGTTTTAAAAGACCCTTGGCGTGCTCTGATTGGTAAAAAAAAACATGTTTTACCAGAGTATAAAATAAAGAAAAAGGATGTTTTATTGATTTTCAGTACTCGCGGCGTGTAAAATCTATTATTATAAAGCAAATGAAGAAGCTTGAGTCGTGTATCAGACTGTGATAAAATACTCCGGTCAGTACTCACAGCGTGTAAAATCTATTATTATAAAGCAAATGAAGAAGCCTGAGTCGTGTATCAGACTGTGATAAAATACTCCGGGCATTTTTGCCTGCGGCCTTTGTTTTCTACATTTCCCTCGTGTTCTGAAATGCCCGTCGCGTCGTGTCTTATCACACTGTAATACACGGCCTAGGCTTATTTATTTGTTAAACTAATCTATGTTATTTATTGTTAAACTGGTATTCAACTGGTATGCATGGTATGTCTAATTCAAGAGAGGTTCGCGTAATTGCAAAACACTAGAGCCTATACACTAAATAATAATAAAGAAAACAGCAAAAACCAAATCTGCGCACGCGCAGTTTCGAAACTAATTAAATAAGCTGTGAGCAACAACAAATAACCGTAACGGTAATTTCTCCATCAAATATTAAACCTGGTTAACTATATCATAAATATTGACAGTTTGAGATTTATTGGAAAAGTTACTTTATATTTGCAGCAGGACTTACTTTAAGTGGAAATTTCAAGCTCCCATAACCAAAAGAACTTCCGCATACTGGCTTATATAACCCAGATGTTTAGCAGTATGTAATCGGAAGCGTCAGGGTGCTATTGGCTGACAACATCATCGTATCGCTGGCTCTGCTCGGCTGATCTGGTGTTGTTGGCTA
>JAODFW020970858.1:0-10525 GCA_027575235.2 Palythoa mutuki
ATTTTCCGCGCAACAATGTTGCGTGTTGTGTTGCGAGTTTTTGAAATCAATTCAAAAACTCGCAACATGTTGTGCGAGCCCACTGTTGCACAGAAAATCGTCCCTGGTGACCTGTTACACGGGCAACGATTTTCCACGACGCGGTGTTGCGCGGAAAATCGTCGTTGCTAGTTTACTCGTGTAACACGGCCTTAATGACGTGCTAAAGGCAGTCAGGTTTGCGTAATGGTCATAAATCGCGCGCACCTCCTATCTCTTCGCACGAGGATTAAGATTTTTCAGTCTCAAGTGTTATCCTGCCAATAGCAATTTCGCATAAACTGAAAATGTCGTAACTTTTGAACCAGTGCTGCTTTGAAACCCCCGCAAAATCTTACATTTTTAAACTCAGCGCGAAAAGCATTAACAGTTAAACTCACTGCAAATTTTCTCCGTTTTTTTTTTCCGGTTTTCCTCTCCCGTTGACGCTTTGCTCCGAGGTTTCTTTCAATTTGCGCGCGATGCATTTGTTTATCAGTTTATTGCCTTCTACAAAACTAATCGTTCCGTTGCTCGCTTGCTCAGGCTTGATGATAGTTTTCTTTGGCCGGTGGTTGTCTCAAAATGCCTCGATCTCATGCGACGTCGGTGTTCTGTTTAGTGTTGGCTGTGTTTTGAAGGTAACATTAAAAACTGTTGCGCAGAAGTTACCAGTAGAGAATATTACCGGCTTCTTATAGTTATGATAATCAATTCGAGAAGACTGCTACTTTTCAAACAATACAGTGTCATAATAGTTAATCACGCAATTTGAAGTTCATCTTTTCAGCTCGTTGTAATGTTCCGTTATTTAGTTTAGGGGAAAAAACAAGGTGGTGACTATTTTCAATTAAACGGAGATTACGCAGATGCCAAAAAAAATAGAAACAAACTAATAATTCATTATGTTTACCTAAATTAACACCTAAAGTGGTTTTTCATCTTGGTTCCATGAGGAGACCCTTTTCCTGTTAATAGTGTAGATATGTTTACGGTCTAATCTCGTTGAGCTTTGCTGTTCTAAAACAGTTTAGTTTTGTCGCTCAAACTGGATTAGAAACAACGCTCACTCAACGCTCTCGTTCATATGTTTTTTTGTTTTGCTATTGCAATTTATTCAACAAAGAAAACGTTTCATTATTACCATAAGAAATGGTGTGTGTGTGTGTCTGTGTGTTAATGATGTCGTCAATAAAATTCTCTTTTGCCAAACATCAGCAAAGATTAACCCCTACTTACTTTTGTTTTATCCAGGCCGCATTGTTATGGGTAAACAGGAAGGTGGGATTGCAGATTTGCTTGCATGTCAGGGAACCACTACAGGTCCGACGGACGGCCAAAATGTAGCCGGGACGCGGCGAGGGAATGCCTGCACAGATAGACATCGCCATCTCGTCCAAGTAGTTGTAGAAGTATGAGCGAAAGCCACGCTTCTCATTTCCCAGACGCTGAGCAACTGAAACATAGAAATACGAATCAAATACATTTTTAATTTAAACCCACGAAACCGTTGTAAATACGCAAAGTTTGTATGTAATTTTGTTCTAATGCTAACTTTGATTTAGGTTAGTTGGGCTTTGCTGGAAAGTACAGCAACAATACGACTGCTTGAAAATATTAAAGTTGTCTGTCTAAAATACTATATTGCCATTGGAATTAGCGCTTGTGGACAATAACAAGCTGTCTTGCAAATGTCAGTATCATAGACTTATTTCAAACAAAATGGTTCATTAGTTTCAATATCTTATTTTTAATGTCATATATTCAACAAGCAAAAAAACCCTCAAGACTAAGGGGCAGTGTCCAGCTGAGAAACTGGGTTGGAATTAGCAAAAATCTTGATTTCTGTCCGTGGCGATATTTATCCCTGAAGCGCCCAAAGGAACCTAACACAACAGGAAATGTTAAACTTATTCAGTTTTAGGAACAGAAAAAAGAACTGTCTACTACAAAAAAGTCCCGCTCATACTTGTATATACAAATGAAATAGTGTGTACGAGTGTCTTGCTTGCTCTAAACACTCTATCTTTATATCCTTAGTTACTTATCTCTATCTATATCAGGTTTTTGTTATGCATTCTTTTAGTTTTACTTGGTTGTGTACCCCTCCCCTCTTCTCCAAAAGCAACGTGATCTTTTAATTTTCCAAAATTCTCCATCTCTTGTTCTTGCTTCCGCTCGTCGGCATCTTTCTTAGACACGTTTTGTACAACCTCCCGAGGTAGTTTAGTTAAACTAGATTTAAACGTATAAAATAGTAAAATCGTTCTCTGGCTAAAAATGAACACTGAATAGGGAACGATTTATCCAGAGAACGATTTGACTATTTTATAGTTTTATGCCTGGTTGCGATTCTTCAATTTTTAAATGGATTTAAACGTGTTTTAAGGCATATGCGCGCGCAAAATCAACGTGAAAAAAAAAAATAAAAACGTATTAAATTGAACTACTTTTAAACCGCGCTCGAAACGCTTTTGTCCTTGAAAATTCAAATACGACACACAAAAGTAACAAACCAACAGTCAAATTTTTTGTGATTTCCTTACTTGTCAGTTCTTTAACATGTTTCCTTGCAGGGCTTAGTCACATAAATGCAAAGTCATCTCCTTGGCTAACTACCTTGCATTTTTAATTTACATCATGTACTGATGTAGTTTATTGTTGAAATCTTCGAATTTGCAGTCGTTTGGAGAAGTCGTCAACGAAATTAACAGTTTTTCGTTTAACTTGCTTTGACTTTCGGTATATTTTTCTTATCGTTTAATTGGAGCTTCCATTTTATTATAAATTTGATATGTGTTCATTTCGGAAGAGTAACCTTTTCGAATTTACTTTCGTAAAGTTAGTAAAGTTATATTAATAAATCTCATATATTCGACTTCTTATAGCTTACTGACTAAATCTTAAATGCACTGTTCAGTCGTGCTTTGATTTCAGAAACCAACCAAGCATGATTCCCGGCCGGAATGCACGTAGACACGTAGCCTTGACACAGCCCCTTTTAACTGACTACTATATGTTATCATATTCTTTAGTACTTCATAAGGCAAACACAATGGAAAATCGTTGACATGACTGAGTTTATAACTTGGCAGGAGTTCATCCTGACTTGCATACGACTTTAATTTTTCTGCGAAAAATGATATTTTATCTTTGAAGTTTTTGGCAAAATATGCTTTCGTTAGTGCTAGACTTTGATAAGTACAATATACAACACTCGCATCCAATCTGTACGAGGTTTAAAACAGCTCACCTGCAGCTCGCTGTTTTAAATCCTTATACAGATCTCCTGCTCATATTGTGTATGCGTTATTGAACAAGCGTGAGTTCAAGATGGCTGGATATTGGCTATGTTCTTTTTTTTGCGTTATCGCATGCGTGGACCGAGACGAATTCGAGGTCCATGAAAATGCAAAACAAGAACGTGGCCAATATCCAGCCATTTCACTTTACTTTTGTTTTCCGTAAGACAAAAATGCTTTTATGTCTTCATACACTTTGCATTTTAACTTTTGTATTTGTCGGGTTTTTTTGACGGAATAAATTTACGAAACTCGTCCATGTTTTCTTTGTTTTGACTGACCTCTTCCTTTTTCGCGACTCCATTGCCCAAAATTTAATGTTTAATTCCGCTCCACGCAATGTTTTTTTTGCGGGTTCAAAAAAACGGGAATTCCTGAGTGGGCAAGATGGGCCTATATAACCCGCTCGTGTAACTAACACAGAATTCGCTTCATCTTGCCCGCTCAGCGAGCCTGCCATAAAATATATAAAGTTGGGTTGGCAAAAATTTCTTTATGAAGATACTATGCGTTTTGCAAAGCTGAGGAGTTGTAGTTTGACGGAGACAAAACATACATGCGGACAAACAGTTTCTGCTCGAAGAATAGTGCGTCAATGCGATAGCCGAAAGGCGAAACAAAACTTTAAGTTTAAAAGAACTTGGATTTCTGACGTGCTACGATTAGCAATTTTATTCAACTTGTTACGTGCCTCCGACTATTACTGAGAAACTTAAAGGAATGATAAAATTTAAATTAATGGATCAAAATGGAAGAATTTGTCAGTAATGTTTATTGCATTTTAGAACTGAACTGAAAATCAACCTTTCAAATTCTAGGACCACATGCTTTGGTCGGTTGTGTCAAAAACTTCTTTTCGTCACATGTATTTGGGTCAAAACTTTTATTCAGACGTGCCAATGGTTTCTTTCAAGGATTTGGTTTCAGTTCACACCAATAATTTCTTGCAGAAAAAGAAAAGAACCGAAAAAAACTTGGATGTTTTCCCGTATCGGGAAATAGCTATGTAATCAACATGGCGTGAAGATAAAAGAGCCAAGAAAAGAAAAATTGCTCAGTTTAACACAATTTCTTGTGATTGAAACAATGAAACTTGAATGAGTTAAAGACTCTTTTTTATTTAAATTCTATTTTGGGAAATGTTTATGTGTTAATTGAAAACGTATTTCCTCAAATAAATTATTTACTTTCGTTCCCGGCTTCCACGAAATCAGAAAACTTGAAAGGTGTTGCAGATTCAGTTTGATTTGCACGAAAATATTTTAAAGCTGTTTTGCCATAATTTGAATCAATAAATATTAAGAGTGATAAATCAACATTCATACTATTGAGTTGTAGATTTATTTTTGGTTGAAAATCCTTCGAATTCTTAACCCCTACAGCCCCAGGGAAATTATCAACCTCCAACTTCTCCTTACATAACTCAAACAAAACAACAGAACTGGTAATGAGAAGCAAATATTTGGTCAAGTGAAATAAGCCCAAAGGGCCTTAGAAAAAACCTCAGGATTACGAGACGTTGATCAAAATAGTTGAACAACAAAGCGTAGCCAAATTTAGCATAACATACCTTTGGCCCCGTCCACACTAACTCGGAAATTTTTGTATCCGTATAGGCAAAGTTTCCGCGTCCACACTAACCTGTTTCATATCGAATTCGACCGTCTACACTAATCCGGGTGTATCCGGATTCACTTTAGAGTCCAGTACAGAAACCAAAAATCTAAGAGAAAAAACATTGCCTTTCGTAACATAATTTGTTCCGGCAATGCCGGACGTGAAAGAAATACTGTCTAAGAACGGGTATTTGATAGAAAACCAACCATATTTAAAATTAGAGAAGATCTTCTCAAGGAAACGAAATATATACTTCTTACAAATGAGTACACTCCTTCAAAGACATGCTTGTCAACGCAAAACTTAATCACAAAGCAAAGTATGGGAGTAATGTGCACACCGAAATTTGAATAATGTAAGCGTCAAGCCGTGTAGGCCTGTCACCCCACTATAACACTGATTTGTTTTTTTTAAATAAAAAGTGTACGCGGGAGATTGTGCTTGGAGCCAAATTTTGACATCATCGGATCCGAAAGTTTCCGGATACACCGTCCACACTAATCCACACTAGAAGAAAGTTTCCGGATTCAAAAGTTTCCACTCTAGAGAGCAGATTCAAAAGTTTCCGGATACGTCTCCCGAATCCGCTGTGTTAGTGTGGACGATAGCCGTCTCCGGAAAGAAAAGTTTCCGGATATACGAAAGTTTCCGGGTTAGTGTGGACCGGGCATTAATTAGTTGAAGCCAAAGCAGAAAAGATACGTGTATACGGAAGTCGAATCCGGAAAAAGAAGTTGCAGATTCAAAGATATCCGGATACTTGTGGACGGGGCCCTGGTGTATCGTCCAGGGGGAGTGGGGAGACGGGAATGGTCGGAAGTGGTCGGAAATTGTCGGAAGATAATAATGAAGTTGGTGAATCATGAGTTCGATTCCCTCTCAGGGCATTTTATTATTCAGCAGTAATAGATCGCCTATAGACCTAATCCGTTGCCCTCAATGTTTTCCCAATACAGTCTTCTTGTTTCGTTTCAGATGTGGTAACTGAGAAAAACACGAAAGAATGTTCAGTTTAAACAAAGAACCTCATTTCCCATGCAAAAGGACTGTATTGGGAAAACACTGAGGGCAGCGGATTAGGTCGTAGATTAAGCATGTAAAAAGTCTACTGCTGGAATCGACTATTCAGTAGAAACAAACATTCTGCTATCAGAACAACTCAAGATGTGAAGACACTGGTAAAATACATATTGCGTTATATTTCAGTTTGAATTGTTTTGACTCTGTGTGTTCAATTAATTGCTGACAAAGTAGCGATAACCCGACTAATGACGTTTCCTATAGCAATGGGGTTCAGATGCTCTTTAACTGTATGTCACTATAGCTCATAAATCATAACGTAGTACATTGATTCAGCTCGCAGCACTTCACTCTCTATCATTAGCAACTTCAAGCATTATATTACAAAATGATAAAGTCAACATCTTGTATCCACTTATCGCTCTCAAAGAAAACGTGTAGACGTTTTCCCAGTCAAGCTGAGCGTTTGCATTAATCGCGAAAAGTCCTTTTTGTCGAGTTGGTATGCTGGGTAGTGTTGAAGCCAGACTTAAGTGCGTATCTTTTTGGTTTAACTTCGTTATTTTAACAATTTCCTTAGTCATCTAATGTGTCTTTTCATTTTTAGGTTATAAATTTTGTTTGTTTGTAAACTTTTCGCTACTTTAAAAAAAGCAATTTTTTGTAGCTCATTACTAAAAAAAACTACAACGAAATCAAATTAAAAGTTCTTCTGCTTTCATGAGTTAAACTGAAACGCTAGTTATTTTCATGTTCCCGACAAAATAAGTTCATGAAGTTGTTATTAATAAGGGCTAATCCCACTTCTGTTTAAGATATTTAATATTGACAACAAAACTTAAAAATACTAAATTGCATTTAACACCAAAACAAGTGTTTAAGGCGCCAAAAGGTCTTAAGGAGTTAGGCAAAACAGTTAAGGACAAAAGAAGCAAGACAAGGGGACTCAGTTGCATCAGCTGTGGGTTAAGGTTAGTGAGCTCAAGAGTAGTGCACTTTAAAATGAATAACGAAGATATTTGACTTTGTGAACTCAAGAGGGAGCAAAGAATTTGAACTTTTTGTGTTTACAGTGCCAAAGTGAAATGAAGATTTTTGACAAGAAAAAACAGGAGTAGGCCTTTTCCGATTTCAGTAGTGTCAACTTTCAATCGGGGGACCTAAAAGAAGCCACACACTTGTCGTGAAGAGTAGAGTAATGACCCGGTGTTGTGGTCTGTCCTTGATCGCAGGGGGCATTTTTCCTTAAATAATATTGTAAACTGTGTGATGCAGTCCTGTCCTAAAATGTCCCCCAACATTATCGTAAAACGCTAGTAATTCAGCTACTGGCTGCGATATGGGTTACAAGTCGACCAACCGACGTTATGACGTTATTATGTCCATTCAGTGTTCACAATCAAAACCTTCATGTGCCAAGTGGTAGTTTCGAATACACTTATTGTATCATTGAACCAACTCGCAAGCAGAGCTTTGAATACCGACCAGGGGCGACGGAGCATTGCCCCATTCTCCCACTGTCAACTTTTCCTTACGAAAACTGCAATAGTACGCGATCGCCTGCGGACCAAATCCCCGGCAGAGCCGGGATTTTAATGCAAAGCCGGGTAGCAAACGATATCCGTTATTTCCATACACTGATTCTTGTGAGTAATTCATAAGCTGCTGGTAGGTTACATCTTACAGTTTTCTATATTTCGTTTTTGCGCTAAGCCCTTCTTTTAGCAGCCGAGGATAGATACAGAAACCAAAAAAGGCTCATCTACTTAAATTTTGCCTGGAAACGTAAAATTTTGTGATATTTTCGCACTAAACTAACAGAAGTGTTTTGGTTCAGTGAAGATATTATCTAAAACACGTCTGACACTGATCCAAAGCGGAAACAATCGGGGCGTCAAACTTTGCTGTTTAGAAAACATACCGCAAGCAATTAGTGGTAAGATCTGATATTGACCATAGAAGTAATCATAGGACATCTCATTTATGGGTCTCAGTTGCAAGATTGGGGTCAGTTCTGCTACGAGGCGCCGCAAACGACAACTGGAGTTGTTGCATCTCTCTCGCTTGCAGTGTCTGCTTTTGGACTGAATCATGCGTTTCGTTTTGTTCTTAAGTGTTGTTTTTCTTGCTGTAGGCTGTGTTTACTGCAAATATTTTGACGCGGAGAGGGATGAAGCTCTCAGAGACTCTGATGTGCCACACGAAAAGGCTGAAGATGACGATGAGACAGAAAAACAGCTGGAAGATGCCAAGAACGTAGACGACAAACCCAACTTGAAAAAAGGTAAATAAAACGTATCCAAACAGTGTCAACGACTTCGGTTAGAAAGAGAGAAAGTCCGGGTGTGCGCAAAGACCCGAATAAAACCTTTATACATATTTTTAATTCTCTTTGGTACATTTATAAAAATCGTATTTAAAATGTACACAGTCAGCGTATCGTTGATCATAAAGATCCTCCTCAAATTTCTTTTAACACAAGTTACAGGCGATTGAAGGTGCACAAAATCAAATTACTTCTATAGATTCTATTATTATATAACTATGTTAAAATAACTGATAAACTGCTGTAGGCGTTGGCTCAAATCAACTTAATTACTAAAATGCACGCAGTTATACGCACATCATCCATTTTTTGTGATTTGAACAAACTAGATCGTTGTAGAACATGAAACTATAATCAATGCAAGTATTAGTTTTAAAACAATTTTACAAAATTCGTGCGAAGAAAACTTCGGGTCTTAGTGGGGAGTATTATACTGGCCTACAATCCCTCCTTGTTGTTTTCGACACAGAGTCATCAGCCATCTTGGAATAGTTAAAGAACTCTGTTTTGAAGAACTTCTTGAATACCATTTCTTTAGATAAATTTTACCTCACCTAGGGCTGGGATGAGAACGAAACACTGTTAGTTGAGGACACACAAGGAATTTTTATAGATATTAGTGAGCTATACTTTGCGCTGTTCATTCCATGTTCCATGCAGACAGCTCGGCCTCATCAATATATTGCATCTGTTCTTATACAGATAATTCTACGTCAGATTCATTTCTTAACGTTCTTGGCAAATGAGCAAGTTAAGAAAAAAAGGAGAGGCCAAGGACGGCCAAAATAATTATATATCAGTACTGCACAAAGGACGCATGTTATATTGTACAACAGCAGAGTTTTTTAGAGGCACATAAATATTTGTCCAATAGACTATAATGATAATAAAAAAACATAAATTATTGAAGTTACCTATATGCTTTCATAATATTGCTATAGAGTCACAACTAAATTAAATTAAAGATATAACAGAGAGTACAGGGCTTATTAAAAAAATAATCATAAAAACTTCGGAGCCCAGACATCGTTCTCGTTTTCATACGAAAAATTTAAAAATGTTTGTTCACCACGCTCAATTCTTGTGAAAAACGGGGTTTTAAAAGATAGCAATAAGAAATTGTCGCCGACCCAACTTTATACCGCGCTGACAGAAATTTTTATGTAATATTTATTATACATGGCAGGCTCGCTGAGCGGGCAATGCAAGATGAAGCGAAGTCTGTGTTGAGATTGGTTACACACAATCAGGTGATGTAGGCCCATCTTGTCCACTCACGATTGCCCGTTTTGTTGAAAACAAAGCGTGGAGCGGATTTAAACATTAAATTTTGGGCAATGGAGTTGCAAAAAAGGAAGAGGTCAGTCAAAACAAAGAAAACATAGACAAGTTTCGTAAATAACCCGACAAGTACAAAAGTTAAAACGCAAAGTGATATGAAGACATGGAAGCGTTTTTGTCTTACGGAAAACAGTGGTAAAGTAAAATTCTTTAGCCATATAATAAATCCTTTATTGAACAATTAAACTTGTTCAGTCAGTTAAGATGGCTGGATATTGGCCTCGTTCTCAGTTGTTTTGCATTTTCATGGACCTCGAATCCGTCTCCGTCCATAATAACGTAAAAAAAAAGAACATGGCCAATATCAAGCCATCTTGACCTCACGCTTGTTCAATAACGCGTATATACAATATGCACAGGAGATGCAGCTCGCTGTTTTAAGCCTCGTACAGATTGGATGCGAGTGTTGTATATTACTTATCAAAGTCTGGCAATAACGAAAGCATATATATTTTGCCAAAAGCTTCAAAGATAAAATATTATTTTTCGCAGAAAAGTTAAAGTCGTATGCAAGTCAGGATGAACTCTTGCCAAGTTACAAACTCAGTCATGTCAACGATTTTCCATTGTGTTTGCCTTATGAATTACTAATGAATTTGATAACAAATATTTGTAGTCAGTTTAAAGGGGCTGTGTCAAGGCTACGTGTCTACGTGCATTCCGGCCGGGAATCATGCTTGGTTGGTTTCTAAAATCAAAGCACGAACAGAGCATATAAGATTTAGTCAGTAAGCTATAAGAAGTCGAATATATGAAGATATGAGATTTATTAATATAACTTTACGAAAGTAAATTCGAAAAGGTTACTCTTCGGAAATGAACACACATGCATCAAATTTATAATAAAATGGAAACTCCAATTAAACGATCAGTTCATAAGAAAAAATACTCCGCGAAAGTC
>JAODFW020971050.1:0-10520 GCA_027575235.2 Palythoa mutuki
CTCGTGTCTCTCCCAACATCACGCGTGCTCTATTTCGCCGATAAAGTCATAGAAAGTTGTGCTCTAATGCTTAAATAGAGCATGGGCCATAAGGCGCGCGATTTTGAAGAAAGGATTGCTGTTACATTCTGTTTTGCCACCATATTGAACATCAAGTTTGCCTGAGTTTCAGACGGGGTCTGGGTCCTACGCTTCGCTCCACTCCCAACGGATTCAAAATATTCAGATACTTGAGTAGACGGCGTCAAAATTTGCACAAAAAATTGTGTCACTCGTGTCTTTTTTGAAGTGTTAGAGTTCGTGTGCGTCTTATCAATTCTGTCATTAAATTTTAACTCACAGTCCTTGAAAGTTTTTGAAATCGGGTAATAAAGTTTGCATGCAGAGTGTTTTTTTCTTTAATAGGTTTTGGCTGCGTGAATTTTTCGGTATCCTATCGTGCGTGTGGCCTGCCGTGCAAAAGTTGGTCATTCTTTGTAGAACTTTGCGGTACATGCCACTGGTTTCATAAGATGCGGGGTACAAAAATGTATAGTTGGTTGATAAATCATTCAACGTGAGTAGGAGTCCTGGACTGGAAAATTGTTTCTGCTGCTGAGATAAAGTTTTTGAAGAAGCGAAGCAAAGTTCCAGAAACGTACAATTAGGTTCCTTGTGGCTTGAATTCATTTTATATTTGTTTTAGCTTTGAGGAAATTCAAACCTTTCCGAGCAAATAACACAAGGCTGTGACAAGGTACTACTTATATGTTCCCTTCATTACAAAAAAAAGCCTGAAAAAATCGTGGAAAATTCCCAAAAATATCAAAGTTTGATAAATGCTTAAAAATGAAAGATGGACGATTGTAAAATTTTCCGACGATGTTTCAAGACGCCTGAAGACTCGGCGGAAAAACCTTTTGAACTTATAACTCTAATTTTGTTTTTAAGAAATAATAATTATATTTTAACTTGTAACTAAATGTAAGATATTGGAAAGCCGTGGAAAGTTCGATTTATCAACGTGTCTATATACCGGTGAATTTCAACCTTTAGTCTGTATTGTACATGCATTCGTACTTTCACGAATGATATTTTAATTTTATCTACTGACCTAGCGCTAGATTTATAATCTAACAGAAAGTCGTTCTAGAGTTTGGCTTGAAAGTTTCCGCACGAGTGAATAACCACTCACGTGATCTTTACTGCCTGGATGGCGTTATTCTATAAACCCTATATGTATTGTGTGCCGAGCTCGTATCGAATTTACTTCCGATAGCTGATGCATAACAACGAAACTGCAAAGTGTGGTAAAAGAAAGAAAAACAGTGGCCTGACCTCTTAAGGTATGTACCTAGTTTTGATATATGTTGTCGCCTGAAGATAAAAACTGGACGGGTTGAGTGCAACGCTTGAAAGTCAAAGCTGATTTTTTCAGAAAACCAATAATCTTATTTTGTTCGCTTTCTCACACTTTCACCGGGCAACTGAATGCATGAAAAATAAAATCAATTTAGTTGCATTAACACCAAATCCTTAGTCGATGTAATCATAAGTCTTAACATATACAAATTCAGTTTCTAAGCAAGAACTTAACTTTGCAGTTCTTTTCTGTTGAACCCGTTAACGATGGCTAAGTGGGGAGAAGTACGAACAAGATATAAATTGGTTCTTTAAACCATCGCATTCGAAAGAATTTATTTCTTCCTTTACTGCTTGCTTTGTTGTAACCCAATTTTTAAATCTACTTTTCTGAGTTCATAGTATTTATTTAAACATGGTACTGAGATATTGCCGCCGATACGGCGTTACATACAAAATAATCTTCCATTCTGGGGATGAAATGTTAACAGTTTTGAACACAAATTCATTTGTTTCTCAATCACGAGACTCGGTTTTGGCCGCTTTTATTTGTTTTGTCGTCCAATCTTTGCCGTTAGCTTGCTGTATACACGACTTCCGAGATACCGTCCGCCTTGTGTCGAGATACAAACGTAATACCAACGATCGATTTATCTTAATAAGCGGACCAGCCTTCAGTTCAGCGACGTCCCTTTATTTTCACTGCATTCCTTGTTTGTCTTCTCTCAACACTTTCAGAAAGTTAGTTACATAAGATCATGATTCAAGCTGTGAAGACTGAAGTGTATCTCTTCAATTCAAACTAACTAGCATCGTGATCATTCTAGTTCTCCTACAGGTATTCGAAGCTAGCAATAATTTAAGACTTCAGTGCAGTTAGTGAGTTACATTTCATAATATGGTTGAACTGACAAATACATTTTCCGAGATCGTACTCAGGCTCTTTCAAACGTTAGCAATTGTTGTTGTTGTTGTGACTCATGTTTTATTGTCGGTTTTTACTTCGACAAAATCCTCGGAGCGAATAGAGCGATCATTATATCTCACGTACCGAATCGATTTACTTGGCATAATATTTATCAAATCACATAGTCCTACCAAAAAATTTGCATCTTTCGTCACTGAGCCAGGACGGTACAGCTGTGTAACTGGATGTATATTTTAAAACTAAAATAAGTTAGAAATCACTCTTTATGAAAAAGTTTCGATTTGCGGCAGTCGTACAACTTCTGATACGAGCAACAAAAAATCTGTAAAAAATATGTTTTGCGTATGGCGCACCGCCTGTCAAACCAACATCTGAAATGAATAAATCTTTTACCACCGGTTCAGCATCGACTAATCAATTAGAATCTCAAGTTTTTGTAAAAATTTAAAATCTTTTTAAATAGACTTTCTACCTTAAAGTTGGTTTTCAGTGAACCAAGTGTCCAGTTAAGTTTTCAGATTTTCAGCCTGAATGAAATGTTTACGGTTTATGAAGAGCTGCTATCTCGCCACTACTCCGCACTAGCTATGTACGGAATAACACAAACCTGACGTCTGTTTTCTTTATCCCAATTCGAAAGTGAAATGTTTGTGCCGTCAAGGAATAGTTTATAAGGATAGTGTTTATATTGCTACTTTGTATTTCTAGAATACATTTTTTTGTGAAAATGGAAATATTATGCTCTCAGTATATCTGCTCAGCTAGCCTTGTCCATAAAATTCGGTTTATTTCGCGCGTCTGTCATGTTCATACTCACATTCGTACCACTGGTTTGTTAATATTTAAGTTCAGTCGTTCAGTCTTTTCGATATTTAGTACCGAAGGCGAAAATTAACAACATATTTAACGGCGCTGCTTTTTACGTCGCTGTTTTAAGTTCTAAAACATGTACGTTCGTGTAAAATTTATGTCAGTAGCAAACAGCTGCATGATCTCGTCAACAACCGCATATTTCATTATTTGGTGTAAGTTTAATTTCAGTAAATTTAGCAATACTGTATTCACTATATTAAACTTCTTGTTGGAGGGTAAATGAGTCCTAGTCTTTCTTTAGTAAAAGAAAATACGTCAAATTCAACACTAAAAGTAATACACGGAAAATAATCGCGACCAGCTGAAACTAGTAGGCAAAAACCAAATTAAAAGATACGATTTTTCTCGGCAAAATATGAAACCGTTGGCGTTGCGAACCTTGAAAATAACTTGTTCCGTATTCAGACTCGCCCTGTTTTATGGCCACTGTTTATAAAGACTCTTTAAAATATCAACGACAGACAGAGACCCTTTCATTGATTTTGAAATTGATAGCTGGCAATCTCCATTAGATTATTACTATTAAAGATTTTTGATACAGCGAGACTCTTTCTAGCTAATGAAAACCGTGTTAATTTCCAGCTGAAACTTGCGAAAAATTATTTAAGAGAGCTCGCTACCAGCCGCGGTTAATACCTTTCATATAAAGATTATTAAGGCATAATTCGCAAAGCTTTTCTCCTTTGACATTCAAAATATGGGAAAGAATCGTGTGTAAAGTTTTGAAAAGTATAGATATCAATAATAAAGAAAAGTTAGAATGAGACTCGCAATAATGAACTTTCGACCTTACTATATTTTCTCTCTCATTTCGAGATCTGAGCATTTCTGAAACGTGCGAAGGCTGCGAAGTTTGCATTCATTGTTTCCAGAAAACAAGTTCAATAATAATTGAGAAAGAGAAACTTATTCAAAAGACTCCATATTTTTTTCTCTTTTGAGTTTACCAAAGTCTGTAAAAAGCGTTTATAAGAAAGGAAAACTTTACGGATTTTAGAAAGCTCGTGACGACGTTGCGCTAAGATTGTAGTGAATGCTTCTAAGCCGTATTCTTTTTGCCCGAGTGGCGAACCAATCAGAGCTAATATTGGCGACGTGTGGACCAATCGCGTGGCGAGTTTTAACGTTATTGAAATATGCTTTGCTATCTGAGGCGTGTTATTTCTTACCACCCAACCATGCTCTCATACAAGTCGTGTTACAGGCTGAGGGGCTTTACCCTTAGTATTTAGCTTATTTACGCGCCATTTGGAACCCACAACTGTAGAGTTTTGAACAGAAACTTTCAGGTAAGAAGAATAGGGTGAGATCTCACAAATAACGGCCCACAAGACGTACATATCTAAATGTGTTGTCCGGGTTTTTGATGTCAACTTCCTAGGGGAATTCATGTCAGATAACAGATATATCCTTGACTTTGTCCACAGATCAGAGAGAGAAGAGGACGTTTTGGGGGGTTAGAGGGCTGTTAGAGGACTGAAATGGATACCGAAACACCACAAAATCCAGAACTTTCGTGTGGAAAATTTGTATTTCGAGGAAAAGAGCTAGCTTATTTAAATATTGGAGGAGAACAGATGTTGTCTTTAGCACAGTTGCTATCTACTTTCTTTCCGGTAACTCCACGAACTACTCTGTTCACTAGGATGGAAAAGATCCGTGCTCGCCGGCATTTTTGCAATGCAAGGGAAATCAAACTGCTTAAGACCGTAGGCGGATGTCACGGCTCATCAGCGAACTGTACTGTAATTCCGAAGTCAGATGTAGAGAACTATTGCAAAACGTATCTTGATTCAATGAACTCGCCAGCTAAGGATGTGAAGGAACAAGGTGTTGAACAGTTCCCGAACAAAGAGGATGCAGAATTTAGTCCGAGCAAATCGTTGAAGTCTCCAAAGAAGAACAATAAGGAACCACAGCCATTATCAAAATCAACCAAATTGAATGCTATTCAAGAACATAACATGAGTTTTAAAGTTAAGAAACGTGCGAGGAAAAAGATTATGGTTGATCGCGCTGTGTCGAATTTAGTTATCAAGAATAAACCACAATTACAAATAAACGCAAAGACAGGAAACTCTTTGAGTGAAATTGCTGCAAATGAGGTGAACTTTGGGAATATCGGCGCGCTAGAAGAAAGCAACGGCTGCAATGTGACAAATTCAACACAAACACCGACGATGTTGAATCAACTTTTCAAAACAAAGAAGTTTTCAAAGATGAAACAGGATGATCGTGTAACTATAAATCATGACGACGCGGTTAAACATAGGAAAAAACGGCGGCTTAGCTCGAAAAGTGATAAAGAAAAGCCATGCACGCCGTCGAAATTGTATAAATGTGACACAGGGAATATCGAAGCCAGTATTAAGAAAGAATTTGCGTTTTGTCAACTCGCAGTATCCGAGGTAGAGAAGTTTGAAAAGATTTCACATAATTCAAGTTCAAGTGAGTTAAGATCGCCATTTTCAGACGTTTCATCCATTGATAGCGGATTTAGTTCAACGACATCAAAGAAACTGAGTTTGACAAACAGCGGAATGGAGTCGAAATTGGACGAAGTTACCGCCAAAGAAAAAACGTGCAACGCAAAGAAAGTGTCGCCATTAAATAAAACAAAGGCAAAGCGGTCACCGAAGAAAGAAAGCGAGAGAGACTTGTGGAGAAACGATGGAAATATTAGCCTCTCTCCACCAGCGTTAGTCATTAGGAGATGTGAGAATACTTGGCAGGTAGAAACAAAAATAAACAAAGACAGCGTCGACAACGTAAGAAAGAAACTGAAATTAAGCAAATCCACGTTGTCCACGACGTTAAAGACTGAAAAAAATTCAATCGTCAGTACAAACAACAGTGATAAAGTTATTTCAGCGCAGGAAGCAATAGAAATTTCAAATGCCGTTTTACCAGCAAAGAATCTTAATGTTCATTCCTCGCCGCAACAGTGGGAAAAGAATGCTGTCAAAAAGAAAATCTGTAACGTTAAACAGGACAAGCTAGAGTGTCAGAGAAGAAATCGAGATAATTCTTCGGCAAGCAATACACAGCTACAATGCCTTGAGGAATCTATTGAGGAAAATGAAGGGCCGTTCTTTGATCGTGGAATTTTTCCTATGAAGCGAAGAAGAAGAAGGAGATCAAAGTTTGAGATGCAAGAAGTGAGGCGACTCCAAGCACTAAAGAAGGCAGCCAGGGAAGCAAAACGCAAAGGTATTACTATTAACCCTGTTCCCATAACTAAATTAAATATTGAGGCAGATCAAAACGTTAATGACCACTTGAAACAGAATATGTTTAACACAAAAAAACGAAAGAAAAAGAAAAAACGAAAGAATACCAGCAGTGAAATCAAACCATCAGAAGATGTAGACAAAAAGACTTCAGAAATTAAACAAGCTTCCTTTGGCCCTCCCAGTGCAAGTGAAATAAAGAGTTGTCTGTCTCCTAAAGCCAAACCTAAGGCTAAAGTAGATGACTCTGCACTAAGATCTCATTCCACAGAACCTTCAAAAGATTTGTTTATAGGCAGTAGTTCAACAGGAAAGCCAGAAAGGGAAGTGAATGAATTAAAGAATGTTAAACAGGATTTGAATGCTCCTGTGAAACTTGTGGCAACCAAGTCTTCACTCAATGTTAATAGCAAATTCAAACTGAACAGTTTATTTAATGGATTTCCTATGCTAACAATTCAAGGCGGATGTCTTTGTCCAACCTATAGTCATGTTTACCCCAAAGAATCCAAGATTCCTGAAGGTGAACACTTTCTGTGGAAATGGCACTTAGGTGGCCCAGTCATTGACAAAGTGAACAAGGTACAGTTCAAAGCTAAAAACATCCAGCAGAAAAAGAATGGTTTGACTTCAACCAACAAAGTATTGGCAAAGGCAAGAATCCAAAAAGCTAAACAGTTGGCCAGAGAAAAGTCAAAAGAAACTTTAACAGTGAAAGTCCCAACCATTGTCAATTTGGTTGATGACAACAAAGTCAATTGTGAGAAGAATGTTAATAAAATCCACCCAGCTGCAGGTAATTCTTCTGCTAACACAAATTCAACAAATACTAGTACAATCAGCAACATTGAGAAGTCACAAAGCAAGCCATTATCTCCAGTACTAAATTCAGTTTCCAAACTATCTTTGATTCAGAAATCTTCGTGTTTGTATTCATCGGTTGTTCCACTGGATATTACAACACACAGTTTGACTGCAGTGAAAACACAGATTACAATTCCAGACTTTGTTGAAAATTCTCCTAAAACATCGAGTCTTTCAAACCAGCTACAAACTATTGTTGCCGAGACTTAACAGGCAAGGTACATTTTTTATTTCCCTTTTAGACTTGTAAATTATCATTATCAGTAAAGTATTTGATAAACATTTGCTTGAAAGCAAATTTCAAACAAAGTATTTTTTCAGTTTCTGACCGTGAATACACAAGTGGCAGTTATTTGAAAATAGATACCAGCTCAAAACAATTATTGTTTCAAGCTAGTACAAAAAACTCAGTTGTCTACTTTCTTTGACATGTGCTCAAATTGTTTACCTTAAAAAAACTGACAGAAGTATAATCTTTCCAGTGCTAAAATTCTGTTCTGTAGATTGACTGTTTTAACTCGAATTGATAAACAAGGATAAGCCAGTGGACAATTTAATACCAAATCATATTTATTTAGCAAGTAAAAACATTCACATCACACCAGCACTATACAAACTGAGCAGTTCATAAGATTATGTTGTCTGCAATGTGATTTATTTGTTGTAGCAACCAGTTTACCACAGAAGCCAAACCTATTGGTTTTTGAAGATATCCAAAAATGTTATACAATATGTTTTCCATGAAACAATAATTGTAACCAAGAACTTTTAGCGATAGTAATTTCAACATTAAATCATATATAACCAACTATGTAAGCGATCATATAAAATTGTGTTTCCATTTGATTATGTATTACTATTTGCACAATTAAAAATTTCCTTTGAGAAACTCTACAGGTATAACTAGCCTAAACTGAACACAGTTTTTGGCTACAACACACACTGTTAAATTTGGCTATTCTATCTTGCTGACATTTTCAAAGAGACACTGTGAACATTACAAGTATTATTTTTCAACCAAATGAACGGTTTAACAATTGTTTGTTCTAGTGAATATCTTATAAAACCTTAATATTCAGATGACTTCCTATGTTGATGTATTTTTCAACTGTAACAGGCAACTGAAATTGATAATTTTTCGTTTTCCTATAAGGCCTTAACACTGATATAAGGCTTTAGATTTTTTGTATTTGTTCATGTGTTGACATTGAAGTTTATAACAAGAAATCTGGGTTCCAAACAATAGTGTTATTGACCAGATTTCATCAAGAGACAAACTCATTGTGCTGTAAAATGAAGAATAATCTTATATCATATAAAGTTTTTGGCAGGTAATATTAAATAGAAAATCTGTTGTGTTTTTGTTTTGTTTGAAAATTTTGCCACCCTTGTTCTTGGCCTTTTTCAATGCTGAGTTTACAATATGGCACTATAGTTTGAAGTCATCTCAAATTTTCAGTATCTGATTTATTTTTTTATTCTCAAAACCATCTCAATATTGTTTTCTTTTTTCCCCAAATGTGTTTAACCAAGGCACAATGTTAATATATTTTCGCGTATGATAATAAAATATCAACTTTGTTGATTCTCGAAGTGTAATCTGTTCCTTGTGATATATATTTACAATAAAAAAATGAATACATGTCGAGTGTCACAGCTCAGGCAAACGTGCGTTCTGTCGCTGTATATCCCTCGATATCAGTCAGTTTAAAACTTACGCGTCTGTCTGCCGGAATATTGTATTATTTTTCGCGCCATGTTGCCATTACTACCCAGACTAGAACTAAAAATATACGATTGTATAAAATCGATGAAATTGACGCTTCTTGAATCTTGGATCTCGACTTTAATTTGGAGCAGCCTACTCGCCGACTCTCCTAGGTGAGCGGAGAGAAAATCCGCTAGGAGAGCTGGTTAGCACTTTAGGAGGCTAGCAACTTTGGGATTCTCTCGTAGAACATTTTAAAATGTTCTTTGTTTGATAGATATTTACTGTCCAAAAGAAGTGAGACTGGTTTTTGTCTTAACATTCTATCGAACAACTGGCGGAAGCGAATGTGGCGCCAGAATTGCAGATTAACAACCAGTTTCCTAGTATTTGGGTTAAGTAAGTTTCCTGAATGGTAATGAACGAGAACCATTTTTAAACCAATAAACACTCTTATTGCTAAAATGTTTTCTTAGCCTTTACACGTTTAATAACTTGGCGAATACGTTGGGATTACTATCCGCCAGCCAGACTTCTATACGTGACTTGAGACGTATGGGATTCTCGCTTCTGGTTCTAATGGCGTAACGTAAACTTTATGATCGATACAGTAAATGAGATAATATTTTAGTGTTTGCATTTAGACTTCCCTAAACGAGACAAAATGATTGTTTCTCGCGAAAAACTAATACAATAGTGAAAATATGAAATTAATAGAGAAAACACAGTCAACCGTTGAAGTTGTACAATACAAAACTCATTATTGAACGAGCAGTTGGTCTAGAATGTCAAACGAAAACGTCTCTTTTGAAATGACCCGATCATTCACTCACCAGCTATTATGATTGAAAGAAAAGCAGTAGTTTTAGCTAAAATTGACAACAATAGTATGTACCGGCCTTGTGAATAAAAACTCTAGAAAATTGAATGTTGGTTCGAGTGTTGAAAATTTGCATTTTCACCCAAGTTCAAGTACTTAGCCCAAGCACGACTGCTTTGTGGCCTATCGAATTACGTAGTTTATTTATAATCACGAGATTTGTTGACACGTTTCTTAAATATTGTCGCAAACAAAATGTTCAGAGTCTTGTTGTTCTATTGTGAAAAACTGGTGTGAAGTAATTACGGAGACGAAATTAGAGTATTTTAACTTTAAATATTCCCGATCATGTTTCATTTTTATGTAAATTTTATTATTCTCTAGAATATTTTCAACGTTTCTTATTCCGTAGAGCTCCAAGTTCAACTTCAAATATTCACGATTCCCTTTTTAGATGAATATCATTTCTTGGTTCAGTATACTTGATTCAATATTCCTCATCAACACAATAGTAAAGAGGGGAAAAGCTACGCCAGATATTGCGATGTACAGTTACACAGAAATAAATTAAAAAATATGAAGAAATTTTCAGTAAATCTATAGTTAAGAAAACTGTGTTCGTATACACGCTATTTTTGTAATAAGAACTAGTAAATTTTGCCGAGGCTCATTGTTCTTAATTTTTTGGTGATTTCAGCCTCAATTTGTTCTTATTTGTTCTTATTTCTGTGAGCGGTTTTTAATGAAAATGAAATA
>JAODFW020971149.1:0-10520 GCA_027575235.2 Palythoa mutuki
GAACAACAGGTAAACCATACTACGTCGCACCTGGCACTCCCACCCACCCTACAAGTTACAGAAAAACAGGTAAACCATACTACGTCGCACCTGGTACTCCCATCCACCCTAAAAGTTACAGAACAACAGGTAAACCGATACAATTCCCTCTCTGTAAAACGTCCACCACGGTGAACACTGCAGGCTCTTTTAAAACTCCTTTCTTTCTGTCCACAAGAAAAGCTTAAAACTACTGTACGAATAACCTTTATTGAAGTGTCATACTAAAATACCAGTTAACTATTTACCGCTAAAAGGGGACACTACATTAAAATTAACATTACTATATAAAACCCTACTCCCTTTTCTCAGATTTAATGATATACTGACCCAGTTTTATTACTATTATGCGACTGTCCTACAATTATCGCAACGGATTTTGTACCACAGTGTTTAGCAATGATGTTGTGATACGATCCTCGCAGTAATTGCGAAAGAGACAGCAGTATTTGAACTCGCGATCTCTGCGATACCAGTGAAGTGCTTTAAGCAACTGAGCTATGAAGCCACATCTGTTGGATGCTGGTCAATTCTAGTGGGTCCATAAATGCAACTTAAAGTTGAACAATAATTACTGTGACTTCAAAACGATTTTTATGGTTGATTATGACTTTCACTAATCTAAAATTTGTCCTTAACTAGAGATTTCGAACCTTATTAAACATATTTCAACTGTACTGTAATTAACAGTAAACATTTCGTAACACTACATTGAGGTGTGTACACCGTGAGCAACTGGTACCATAGGAACGAAGTTCAGTACAACTGATTTTTCACAACTCTGAAACGTGCTTCAATCTAACCTTCATTAACGCTTGACTAAACCTTCTCATTACACTCAAATACATGCCGGCAACTTTTCTGTCCTTGTCCTCACTGCACTCCACAAATAAATACCTGTAAATAAAGTAAAGTAAAGCAAACCTTCGTTCAGGTTTGAAAACAAAAATACTGCATGTAAAACTGGATGAATAAGAAAAAGTTTCAACTCTCGTCGGAAGTTCTGTAACTAGAGACGAGAAACTAAGTAATAGTACACATTTAACTTATCCTTCAATACAAGCAATAACACAAAAAAGACTTGGCTGCATTACAACTATTTCTTCGAAAAAATAAGTTTACCATTAACAAAACGTGCTTCTTAATACTACTTTAATATTTTCTGTTATTACAATTCAAATTAATGATCCTGATGGAAATTCATTAAAATTCTTAATCTTAAATGGATAGAAAAAGTTGGTATTGTTATTGTTATCAAATAAAATAACATGAAAGAAAAAACGAAAGAAAAAAAAACGGATTAAGCATTTTATAAACCAGAAATAGCAGACACCGGGTAATCTTTAAATTGTTTAAAACAAATTCAAACTTACCAGTAAAAGAAATTGGCCAGAGAGTCACTTTTGCATGCTCTCGCTATTAAGAATGAAGATAGATCCGGCCCCTTGAAATGAAGATGCAGCCGTCAGATTATTTGTTTACAATATCATTTGACCAACTAATATTAAAATGTTCAATCATTCACTGGCGGGGGAATAAAAACTGTGTAGTGTAAATATTACGATAACGGTGTCCATCAATGGTATTACGGTTGAGATTATTCAAGAAAAACAAGAGAAAATACACATTTCCTTCCCCTTTTGCACAGCTTTTCAAAAGTTCTTGAAAGTTTAACTTAGGAACGAGGCTAGTGAGGCTAATTTGAATGCAGAAAAATAATATTAAAATGTCCGACATTAATGAAAGACATTTACAGCCTTTAACAAAATGAACACAAAACTGCAAACAGAATACAATAAAAAAACGTGCAAACCTCTTCCAAGACAAATTCTTTGCTAAGAGTGGCAACTGGTCCCAAGTTGTTCTCATTGTCTGTTATCGCATCACCATAATAATACAAACAAGAAAATGAAAACGAGAATAAGAATAGGAGTGGGAGTGGAAAAGGGAATGGGAACGAGAATGAAAATGGGAATGAGGATGGGAGTGGGAAGGAGAATCGGAATGGGAAGGAAAATTGGAAGGAAAAAAAGAATGAGATTTAGAATGGGAACGGGAATGAGAATGGGAATTAGAATGTGAATTAGAATGGAAACTGCAATGGCAATGAGAATGACAATAAAAATGACAATGACAATGGGAATGAGAATGAGAAAAAAGGAATAAGATAGGAACAAGATCAAGTCAAATATGCAATTTGACATCTAATTCTTTTATATAAATTTCCAAATAATGCTACCACATAAAAACGCTATGCAGCCAAAACAAATTATAAATTAATAATAAAACTCGCCTTCAAAAGAGTCACTGAGAGGATGGGACCCTTCCTCAATGACTGTGTGCAGTTCCTCTTCATTCTCTGTCTTTGCCTTTTCCTCCATTTTTACTTCATCCTCTGCGTCAGCTTCATACCGCAAGGCCTGGACAAGTTGGAGTAGGTACAGTAACAGGTCCTAACAAGCAGGAAAATATCAAGTATTTTGAGAACTGAGAAGAAGCATGGAATTATGAAGTGTTCATCTACCAGAGAGACGTGAAAGATGAATAAAAGTGATGAAAACAAAATCGACGTCTTCTATAGCAGATGTCTTAGACAAATATTTAAGATACGCTTGCAGGAAAGAATTACCAACAAAGAAGTCCTGCAGATGGCTGATACAGATAACCTCTGCAAGGCCTACGAAGGAGAAGATGAAAATTCATGGGCCACCTCATGTGGAAAAAATACAAATAATGACTTCAGGACTGCATTAATCTGGATCCTACAAGGGCGACAAAAACGAGGCAGATAGAAGACAACGTGAAGGAGGATGGCAGAGAGAGAAAGGGAAAAAGCTGGATGGAAGAATTGGAGTTGTAAAAATCGCAGCATCTTACTGAGCTTCAAAGCTGCCATTTCAAGAGAAGCTGCCATTTCAAGAGAAAGCTGCCATTTCAAGAGGGACTGCAGCAGCCGAGTTGTCACACATTGCCAATCTTAAGCGTAAAAGAGCAGCATGCAGGTCTTCACCCAAGACTTCAAATCAAGAACCATTAGTCTATATCTGTGCTATATGCCAAAGAGACTGTCTTTCCCGCATTGGTCTGCATGTATAGCCACACCAAGAAGTGTGCCTGAAACTGGTGCACCATATCGCATTTTAGTGTTTATGCATAAATTAATCCAAACACCTTCGGAAATATATCACACAGCAGAGAAGATCTTAGGAAAATTCGAATGTTATTTATAACGTTTTACCAATTAAACACCAACAACTTCCTTTAAAGCATGAAAACGTGCGACATTCTTTCCGCCAAAATTGATTCGGCTTTCCATCCAGGACACAGTAAAACGAGTACCAGCTTCTGCTGGGGGTTATATAACCTGTGACCAATTAGTGACCCATCCAGAGGGAGTCAATGACTCTCATTTGCTAAACATCGCAGAAACCGGAGACAAGCACCGGCTCCAATGCGCCACTACAGATCGTAAAAAGATTAAGTTTTAAGTTAAAATCTTAAACGTACACATCAACAATTGATCTTCTCTCTCCATACCGTGTTTGAATAAAAGAATGCTTAATACGTTTGTTGAAAGAAGCCTAAAACATTTCAAACAAATAATGACACTTCACCTCATCATTCGCTTCTCTGAGCCTGGTAACTGCATAATGTCTGACAGTTCTGTTGGTGAACTGGGACGATAACAGTTCAAGAGCGTCTTCAACATCCATTGGTGTCCACTTCCCAAGCAAATCTAGAGCCTAGAAAAATAACGTACCTCGAATGGTTAAACTTCAAAAAACAAGACTCGACACTCCGCTCATTAGAAACGACTCTCCTCGTAACGTAACTGTTTGTACTACATTGCTACAAGAAATCGTTTGTGCTATAAGTAACGAAACTTTTCACTCCTTTAACGTATCACCATGTTTTGTGAAAATTTGATATCCTATGAATTCAAGCACAGCTTTCCAAGTTTGCATCTAAGTACTAGATGTGCACTAGGTATTTCAGCAATGCGCCCAATTTTGACTGAGTTATGCACCTAAAGTAAAATAATAATAATAATAATTTATTAACACTGAACAAAAGTTACAAAAACATATTCAACCTGCAAGTAGCTAAAGCTAGTCTAGGCAGATTAAATTTACAAAATTAATTAATGTAAGTATAGATTTATTGTATTTACATATCTATTATTTAAATGTTATTGATTTTAAATAAATTAGTAAATAAATTGATTCAGTAACATGGATTAAAAAAAAGACTTACTTAAAAAGTTTGGAGATCTCAGTATCGTAACCATTTGTATTTAAATCATTTAACAAAACTATTTTAATTTCTTTTCGGTAATTCTTTTTTATCATTTTATCGGAGAGTATTTTTTCACTGCAGGCGATGCTGCATTGAATTTATGGTTTTGGAATTTTCGACAGATGGTGGGCTGCCAATTCTGTATTATACATCCTATCTTCATTTTTATCCATTCTTACTGTAAAATTCCTTTGATTCTTGATCTCCCAGATATGTGTTACCGCAAATGTGTGGAAATATATGCTAAAGAAGCAGAAAGTAAATTAATGACGCCAGCGAAGATTCGCTAACAAAAGTGCTCTATAAGAAAGTAATCGAGAGAAAAAGAACAACATGAACCATGCAGCTACCATATTTGAAATACCGTAAACGCTCAAATAAGATCCCGGGAGGTTGGGGGGAGAAATCTCGGGCAATCTAGAGGGGGAGGGAGGGGGGCTTATTATAGAGGATGGGGACTTATTTAAAACTCGTTGACAGACAAAGATACGCAGCTTTAACAACAACTTGGAACTCCGGCATTATATAATGAACACTATTCAGTTTTAAAAAACTAAAAAAAAATAATTTAAGAAATGTTATGTACACTGGAATATTCTAACTTATAAGCTAAGGCAATGCAGATAGAACAACAACTAAAACGTAAGTTAATGGAAAAAAATTTAAGTAAAAAGAACACTAGTGTAAACATTGAGTTGTTCATATTTCAGTTCTTTCAAGCTCGTTAGGTTTGTTTACAGTTTTGTTGTTGTTGTTGAGAGAGGAATGGGGGAACTGATTAGAGAAACAGAGTGGGTTACTAGAAATTTGTTTGAGAGGGGGGCTTACAAGAGCGTGTACGGTAGATAGTTTATGACAGTTATTTAAAATTGTCGATTCCTTAGAGTTGTGCGTATTTGAGTACTAAGTACATTTTGCTGTTACAAATTAAAACAGTAAGCATTAGCTCAGAAAAAATGTGTCACACCATGCATGTAATTTATTTTATTTTACATCATTTAACTGACTCACATGAACTGGCAGAAATACAACTACAAGAATGAAGATTACTTCAGTTGCTAAGGAAACCCTACTTCGAACAAGATTAAATAATTATACGATGCAGAATTTACAGCAACATGTACAGTGTTATAATTCGACAAAATATAACTGCGTGCATGCCGATTTTACGTCATCCATTTATATTTTAACTTTTGAACACCAAATATTTTTAAAGAGTTGAAACCCTAATAAAATATTAGATTCATTAAATTCCTTATTCCACTTGTCTTAAAACCTAGATTTGAATAAATATTAAATATTAACAATGGATCTATACCCTGTGGTACCCGATTCCGCCTTACGCGGTTGAACAAAGACTTGGTAGTTTTTTTCGTCCTGTTTCTTCTTACGTTTGAAAAAGGTCCTTCATATCGCTCAATAAATCACACAATAAGTTGCACAGTAGGTCACACAATAAGTTGCACAATGTCGCCTAACGTTGCACAAAGTTGCCTCTAGTTGTACAAAGTTGTCTTAAGTCGTGCGAATTGCCTTAACTAACTGTCACTGTATTTAATTAATTATTGGGTCGGTCCAACTAAATTGATCTACAATTGGTATAGGAATAATGTAGAATTGCACACAGCTTAGGTATGCTGCTGATGAATAGTAACTGTTTTGCTATTTTCAGCAGCATATATAGTTTATGTCTGTTAAGATTTCAATTAGGTTTTACAAAATCACAGCCTGTTTCTTCTTATGTCGCGTTAAGCTAAGGTGCTTGGAATTGCAATTTACGGTCCCAGAGTAAGCCACAATATATAATTTTCATTAATGTTTAGAAACTTATTTTGACTTTAGTACCTGATCCATCTTGAAAAGCCAGAAGAACATGAAGTTAAGTACGCGCACAATCTGAAGCTACAGAACGCAACTCCAAGGCTGCAAGATTAGGACTAACGTTAGAGTTATTATTCGTTTGACTTACCATTGTGGAGCGAGCGGACTGGAACGGGACTTGCTGATACTTGCGCCTGCAATACACCCATGACAGCAGAATTTCTTTGAAGGCCTGACGGTAGTTTTCGCTGAAGATGGCGTAAACGAGAGGGTTTAAACACGGATTAATTCGCATAAGCGTGTCGCAGAGTAAGTAAAGGTGGGGACTAACATTTCCGTTGTAGAAGACGACAAATGTGATCACCTGATAGGGAAGCCAACAGAGCACAAAAAGAAGAACAACTGTAATGAGCATCTTTATTACTTTCTTCTTTGACTGCTCTGTGTTGCGTTGGTTTGCCTCAAGTTGAGTTCCGGGTGCACGACGCAGCCAGAGAAACCAAGATATTCTGGAATACAAGATTGTCATTGCCAAAAGGGGGACGCAGTACATCACGACAAAGAGAGCAATGGTATACGCCCTTGAAACAAAAATGGATTTTTGTTGATCATCATCCCAGCTCTCAATGCAATATAGACTTCCGTTATTGTCCTTCACTTTCATAGCATGGAGAAAAGGAAAGCAGACAGATGCGGCAAGAAGCCAAATACCTCCTAGGGTTATGGCAAACACAGTTTTAGTTATTGTTCGCCTGAGTGGGGACATGACAGCAAAGTACCGATCGACTGCTAATGCAGCCAGCGTTAAGAGAGAGCTTGTCACAAAGGTTAACTGGAGAAAATTAATCACCTTACAGAACAATGTGGCAACAGTAAAGCTGCCGAGGACCCAGGTAGTGAGACCATAGATCTGTATAAATTGAGATGGTGTTACAACTATTGTGTACAAAAGATCACATACCGATACGTTGACTATGAGATAGTTTGTGATCGACCTCATACGTTGCTTAGAAACCACCGCACAGATCACCAGACTGTTACCTAGCAACGACAGTAACACAATGACAGTGAACAGAATGGTTTGCCACACTTTTTCGGCATTACTCGGTGGAGACCGAGCGGGCACGTTCGAGCCAATTGTTACGTTAGTGAAATTAAAACTCATACTGATAGGTGTACTTGGTTAGGTATTACTGTACGGTGTGCTAATGTTTTGATCAATAAGAAGTTTATCTTTAAAGAAAATTATTTTAAAAGTAATTAATTGAAGAACTAATTTAACAGTTTTGATTCAATTAACTGCCTTTGCCCAGAAAGAGAAAACAAAGTTCCGCTCTGTGTTTCGATCTTGATCTTCCAAGCACTTGGACGTTTTCATCAACTCCTTCGACTTTCTTGTTCAGATTACTTCAAATGTCTCTAGAAGCTGGTATCAAACAGATTCGTCTTAGAATATTTTTCTTCCTGCTCGCTTCTTAATCGAGAACGAGTGTTCGTAACACGCCGTGTTGTCTTGACGTTTTGACAGCTAAATAGCTTTAACGCTCTTAAAGAAAACCCCGACTAAAATGTTTGCTTTTCTCTCTTCTTTCTAATCCAATACAATTTAGCCGGTTTCTTCTTTTACGTTAATTTTTACCGACCGTTTTTTTTCTTGGCTTATCTTCTCGCCTTCCTAAATAGAACCTTGGCCTCTCAGGATCTGTTAATGAAGAATGCACAACACTTTTAATACAGTTTTAAATATCTATGTGGCACAATACATTATTAATGAGAATTTAACTATATTTGATATGTCACTGAAAGTAGAATCGTTCAAAACACTGATTTGATTCGACAATGCTTTTATTGTACTTAAAACAGCTGCGAGAAAAACAAAACAAGTTTATTTTCTGGACGGCCTAATGAAGTTTTCTCAAAAATGCATTATATTTACCTTATACCTTAAGGAGTTTTATCATCTATTTTAGACAGCTTTTTAAAAATCTTTCGAGGAGTACTTTTCGTTTTTTCACATAGCGCATTGTGAGCCACAGACTGTGTATACTGAACTGAAGGTGAAGTTAAACTAAGGTATGATAATTGTCGGATTTAATTGCATTTTGCCTCGGCAAAACTATCGGTCCCTTACCTCTCTTTGTACGTGAATATAGGTTTTGGAAACGCATCAATTACCATTACAGCTTTTGCAGGCGAAAAAGGTTTGTCTTTCGTTTAAAAAAATTGTTTTACCAACGTTAAGAACTGAAATTTTTTGTTTTGTTTTAGCTGTGATGCATAGCGCTTTGACTTTTTGTTGAGATCAAACCGAAAACTTAGCTTCAAAAGTTAGCCCTACCGCCACATCGCATGGCTGGTTACCGGTTTCCGAACAGAAAAAGGCTGGCTATAAAGATGAAATATTCATTGCTAGTTAAATGTTCACTATCTGTCAATCTGTACTTAAGCGGATTATTGAAAAACAAAGGTAATGAAGTATGTACCTACAATGCCGAGACGATAAGAACACATCCAACATGATATACTTTTAAAAGTTCACCGCCCGAAATGATTGATTTCCCAAAGCAGATAGTAATCAAATATTCCACTGTTTTATGTTGTTTTTGTTTGACCGAAATGCTCTGCGAAATCGGTAACAAAGTGTTTTATTGGGTTAGAACACTAAACAAAACTCTGTGGCGTTTAAAAATATTATTTTACGCAACAAACTAAATTGAAATATATATCCTGTCTTGTATAGATTTGTTTAGCGGCTGAACACAAAAGAATCGGAGGCAATGTATTTACTTTGTAAGTATTTCCTGTCGTTTTCTTCAGCAATAATGGCAGTTTAATTCAAAGACTATTCTTGTTTGCATTTGTGCGCGGAAGTGACTGTCCGGTTCTCTGCGTGATGAGCGTGTTTCTCACACGCAACAAGGGGTAATAATTTTCACGAATTAACTGATCTCTTTGTTGATATTGGAGCATTCACGTATTTTCACGACAAATACTTTCCCTTATCATAAAGACGAAGCGACTGCTACAAGCTGTGTTTTAATAAGCAACTCTATATGACGCTTGTATAAAATGTGAAAATGGCCATTGCAAATCTAAGATATTTTGTATGAGGTAGTCCCCTGCTGATCTTACTAAACTTCGCCATTAACCGTTTTGGTTCCTTGCCGATAATAAAAAAATAGAAAATTTTCAAAAATGACTCAACTATATTTGTTATCACCCACTGAGCTAACTGTTATCCGATTACTAAAATGATGCTAAAACTCTCTAAGCGGTTTTTAAAATCTCTCGTGTTTTCGTGAAAAAAATAATTGGTTTTATGTGCTCTAAACAAATTGGAAACTCTCAAAGCATGATTAACGTAAAGACTATAAAAGGATGAATAAGGAAAGCTGCACATTTAGAAAAACAGCGGAAATTTGGAGGTGTTTTTATATGAAATTCTCTACCTGCAGCCATGCATTTGATGAATATCGTTGCAAAATGTTTAATTTTGTGCATGCGGCACGATTATTTTAAATAATTGGCGGAAATGATAAACTATTTGGACAGAAAACTCTCCGTTGAAAAAAAGAAAACAGCATTTGTGTCCCGAATTGCGTTTGTGAGCCAATAAGACATTTGGAACTATCAATTTTTTTAATAAAAACAAATACTTTCTAGAATGAAAACTTTACACAGTTTTCTGAAAATTAACCAACATGTTTACATGGATTATGTTAAAACTTAATTGCTTTCATTTGAGAGAGTTTTGTAAATAAATAAATCCATTACCTTCAAGATTAATGAAGAATGAATGCAATAAAAATCAGTAGCTAGTATATTGTTTGAGCCTATACTTTTTCCAACAACACAAAACAAAACTCAAAATTGATCATTTCTAACTACATACCTTATTATGAAACCGGCCATTATAAATTACTTCAGTTCAGGTAAGAACATGCATCAGAAACCATTCGCTTCATCTTTGATATATGTTTGAGAAGATCTTTTAAACAAAGCAATATTCTAAAATCAAAATTCTACTTTTTAAATTTTCAAATGTAACTCTTTTTGTTTTTAAGTTGAATTGTTACTCAGTATTTCTTAAATTTCGTGTCTAGAATTATATAATGGAGTCAGTATGTTAAATGTCACAAGAAATATTCTCCGGTTTGTTACTTGGGCTACCTGTGAAGGTAGACCAAGTTTAGGATTCAGTTGCGTATCAATCTATGTGTCTATAGTCAACGTCGCAAATGTGTAAGCCTGCACTGGTCGACGGTCAGCGGTGTTCCTCTAAACTTGGAAGTGAAGCGGATGTTTCTGATCAAATGTTTGTAGTCTTCTTGTTGGGAATATTTCAGTAAGCTCAAAATCAGGAT
>JAODFW020971241.1:0-10520 GCA_027575235.2 Palythoa mutuki
TTTGTTGAGCGTTAATTTCAGCGACGTTAATAAAGTGCACCGTCAATTTCTGCAATTTCCAGTATTTTAACCCCAATTTTGGAACCTGTCCAGACATTCTTGACACCCGAAAAACGTTAACTATAAGCTTTCATTCTTTCCATTTACCCTTTATTTTTCATCTTTCACAAAAGCTAAGGCGAAGGTTTTCAATATTTCGAGTTCATCCTCATCGTTGTCGCTGTCAGAAGTGATGTTAATATCTTCTCCTTTGAGTTGGCCAAGATAGATTTCGAATCGTCAGCCTAGTTTTTCTCGCGTTAATTTCCTTTATCGTGAAATTCTACCTCCTCTTTCGCGTTAATTGTCTTTATTCGAAAGTCGTTTTTCATTAGATTTGCGTTAATTTATTTAAGTCACGTTAATTTCCAGTACCTTAATTTCACGGAGCGTTAATTCAGAAGGTATACGTTTACTTCTTCCTCTTGTTCTGCGATCTAGTCATTTTTATGCCAATTTATGTCTTCAGCCATCTACCCCCTTGTTTGCAACAATCTTGGCTTGGGTTTTTGTTTGCTAAAATAAAGTTTTGCACACTTTTTTTATAACATAAGAACTAGTAAATTCTGCCGAGGCTCACTTGTTCTTAATTTTTTGGCGACTTCAGCCTCAAGTTGTTTTTAAATTGTTCTTATTTTTGTGAGCGAATGAAGAAAAAACAAAATAAAACAAGGTATTGTAAAATGAAACGCCTTGCGCCATGTATTGCACTGCTAAATTTAGAGGCGAACTACTTTCATTGTTTGTTGAACAGTATTTACAGTGAATCTTTTTGTGTTTATCGCTAAGTTTTAGTCAATTTTCTAGCACAAAGACTTTCCTAGTTATCAAGCCTCAGCCTGAGCTTGTTCTTGAAATTGTTCTTAAATTTTGGCAAATTTCAGCCTCGTTAATTGTTCTTATAAAGTTGTTCTTATAAAAAAGCGAATAATTTGATAAGAGTGCATGATTAACAAAGAACTGAAGTGAATATAAATATAAGATTATGAGAAAGAGATCTTAAGGTTAGTAGTGGGCCGAAGCGATGTAAGCAGATATTTTACAGTGAAAAAAAATAATGTAAAAGTATAACTAGAAAACAAAAACATATTCTGTGGCCTAGTTACGTTCAACTCATATTATGCAAACCAAAGCATTTCGCTTTTAGTCTTCCTGTTTTGATGACTTTAAAATTCAGCTAATTAATATGTGGACGTATTTAACTAAGTTCTGTGCAATATGGGTCAAGGGGCTGATATGGGTGGAAACAACTAAAATTAAAAGTAACCCAACGCCACCACCTATTCAGTTGACGCTTTCCCGGGACTTAAGAGCCGGTTGCTGTAAATATCAAAATGGCGAGTTTTAAACTTTGCTTGTTTTTGAAAAAAAAAAATAAAGCGCTGTTGAACCTATGAACGCGGTTTTAGAAAATAACTCACTATAGGCTTTATTTTGGCAAAATAAAAAAAAAAATGTGGAAATTTCACGAGTGGCCAAGCATTTTTGATATTTACAGAAACCGGCTCTTAATTTCCAACCTTTCCGACTACCGAAGAATTCGAACTTACTGAAGCCCAAGCGAGCCTGAACACTTCTTGAAAAGAATACTCTTGAAAAGAATACGATAATGATCCTGGAACTTTTGAATGTCATCTTCTCTAAGGGAAGCCTCTGATATCTACTTTTCCCACAAGAAGGCATCAATATTCATCAATATTTGTAACATTGTAAAAGTTTTGAAGGTTTATAACAGAGAATACCTTCAACGACTTTATTTAAAAGGTCTTCGATGAAGGATCAAAGTCAGTTTTATCAATAAATGCTTCCATAAAACTTTGATTCCTCTCAAACTTTAAAATCTCTTGTCTGATCCCAGACTGCTTTATAAACAACATAAATTTTGTAAAAAACAGAAGGAACTAACCAATGAATTTAAGGCAAAAGTTTTATTTATCCTTTTCCAAGATGTCTCCAAAAAGTAAAAAAAAAATTAACAAAAAAATCGAATTTTCCAAGGACGTGTCCGGAGAAACGTCACAGCTGCCAACCCCCTAAGAACTATAGGAAATCACTTGCAAAAATTACTTTGATCAGCTTTTCGAGGAATTAGGATAAAGTTTTAAATCTTAAAACTATTTATAATATTAAAAAACAGAATTAATCCTAAGGGCCTATGGCTTGTCTGGGCGTTCCTCGTTATGATACATACATGATTTTCAGTTTAAAGAGCCTTTGTTTGCTCATCAACCACCCTGTTTTGAATAGTGCTTATTTACGAGTGCTCTTTTAGCGGACTGTTTTCAGCCTTGAAGCTACAGTAATCAGACGGTTTCGAGTTCAATTTGAAATTAGTTTGCATCACTAGTGAGATTTTCGTAAAGTTTACGGACTGGTTTTTATTTCTTTGTGATTAATTCATAATTCTTAGGCGAATTTGCAGAAAAAGTGTACAGTTCTACAAAACTGCAAATTATGATTTAATTGTGATGCTTTTCGCTGCTCAAAGTTCTGTATTTTTCATATCTTAACAGTTATAAGTCAAATGCTATAATTCAAATTCAGTTTTTAAGTGAATTTGTTATTATATTTACTGCAAATATTTACTGATGATATTGTTTAACTAATCCTAACATTGCTTTCAGTTTAACAAAAACACGATACTGTGATAGCGGCATTAACAAAGCACTCTTGTACAGTGGGACAGATATCTCAACAGACAACAGGTAGTTTCAGTCACTGATCGTTATCAGGGCCAAGTAAAGAAGGAAGAGATATGTAAATAAATGTAGTGAAATTGTAAACTCTCATCCGATATCAGTCAAAACACCCAGGGAGCTTCTGGATATTAAATACTCGAAGCACGCTGAATCATTCTTGAAGCAATTAACTAAACTCCAGTTGTTACTTCTGAGTTTCTTTAAGATTTCATTTGGAGGAAATCAATCCATCACTAAAATTTCACAATTACATCTACGCATGTATTTGTTTTATAGGTACTTTCTAAGAAACCGGAATAAAGGATTAGTTCTTGCATGGGTGTTCGTATTCCTGTTGGAAAATGTACATCATCAGAGAGAGAAACTGTGATGTGTCTTATAGGAAATACCCCCTTTTTTATAAGAACCTGGAAATTTTTCTGTGCCTCATTGTTCTTAATTTTTTGGCGATTTCAGGCTCAATTTTTTCTTAAAATTGTTCTTATTTCTGTGAGCGGTTTTTATTGAAGGAAAAACAAAATGACACACAAGGTATTGGAAACGAAACGCCTTGCGCCAGGTATTGTACGGCTAAATTTAGAGGCGAACTACCTTCGTTGAGCAATATTTACAGTGAATCTTTTTGTTTTATGCTTTATCGCCAAGTTTTAGTCAATTTTCTACCACAAAAACTTTCCTAGTTATCAAGGTTCAGCCTTTGAGCTTCTTCTTAAATTGTTCTAGATTTTGGCAAATTTGAGCCTATTTGTTCTAATAAAGTTGTTCTCAGTTATGAAAAACAGCGTGTAATAGCTTAAAATATCATCCAAAAATCTATTAAGTGGTTTGAAATCATGTTTAACCGTTTCAAGAGAGGTTCTTATTGTTTGAAAAGGCGGGAAACGTGCGTCCCAAAACTAGTGACACAATAATACAAGCAATGTGATTGGTTGAAAGTATTTATATCGGGGTTTTTATTGTTTGAAAAGGCGGGAAACATGCGTCCCAAAACTAGTGACACAATAAAACAAACAATGTGATTGGCTGAAAGTATTTAAATCGGGGTTTTTAGCACGCGACGATAGAAATCTCGAGCTCATAATCTAATTATTAACAATGTGATTGGTTAGTCCTCACAATAACTGATTCTTTAATATGTTTTTTAATGAGGTGGCTCATGCCAATAAGCCTTGTGGTTTTAATGAGCTTCCTCGCTAGGAAAATTGTAAGCCTTCTGGTATTTCTTGTTTTTAAACTCATATGTATTTTTTTTTCCTTTTTTCTGGCAAATAAAGAACTTTAACTTGAACTTAAAAGTATTTATATCGGGGTTTTTATTGTTTGAAAAGGCGGGAAACGTGCGTCGCAAAACTAGTGACACAATAATACAAGCAATGTGATTGGTTGAAAGTATTTATATCAGGCTTTTTCATTGGATCATTTTACCGTGAAGTCAATGATATCATATTACTTTACTGACGTGGCTTTATTAGTACATGGATGATCTGCCCTAAATGTGTAATAACAATGTTTTCAGTAAATATTGGGGTGACAAAGATGCAATCGTGATCCGTAATTGCCTTTTAAAAAACTAAGGGTGCGTTAGTTTGGGACTATTCCGAATAGGAATTTATGAGTTTTTTTGGAAAAGTTGCTCGATTGACAGCTATTCTCATTCTGTTTGTGACATCAGAACAGTCGGAAGAATTCGAATTAGTAACTACACACTTTTGTTTTTATAAGAACTACTTTATAAAAACAATGAGGCTCAGATTGGCCCAAAATTAAGAACCGAGTTCAGGTTGAAACTGAAAAAAAGTGAAAACGTTTCTAGTTGAAAATTTACTGATTCTTAAATAATTTACGTTTGCAATGTGCACAGTAAAAACACAGAAGCACCGTTTCCCATTTATTCTTATTATATCTAAAATAATCATGAATCATTGTGCTAAATATTATAGAAATCATGAATTTCATAGCTCAAATAATTCCGCTTCCACCCCCGAGACTACCGGACTTCACTATTCACGTGAACTGAGTTTTGTTGATCTCAACTTGACTCCGAGGGTTTTTCTCCTTTTACTCCGGCTTTCCTTCCTCAGCAAATTCGACACCTAATTTCATCTGGCCTTGGAGATAATACTCGTTAAGGAAATGTATCCTATTCATTGTCTTTCTGGAAATCTTCCCAAAATATGTTAACAATGATAAAGTCAATAGTGATTAATCAATTAAGCTTCATTCAATCTCACCTTATTACAGAACGTTCAGATTTGCAAGTTTCTCGATACTTCATCAAATGAGATCGCTAAAAACGTCATCAAAAACAGCATCCCCATTTATTTTTAAATTTCTCGTTGCCCGACCGATCCGTTTTCGAGATTTTGCTCAAAAAAAGCAACATACAAAAGCTGGTGAAAAAATAAAAACAAAATAACATATACACTGAACAAAACTTACAGAAAATATCTATCTTATCGTTATACAGCAATTTGTATAATAAAGGCCTTTACATCCATTGGAACCCTACCATGGTAGTCAAACTTTAAGAAAAAAATTTTCAAGACCTTCTTTTGTTGATCGTGACTAAAAGTACATACGAGACATACGACTAACTTTTACGACTGACATACGAAGTAACATATACGGGTGGCATACAAGACATACGACTGACATACGAGTAATATACGGGTACATACGACTACGTACAAGAAATACGACTGACTTACAAGCAACATACGGGTATACATACGACTACACACAAGACATATGACTGGTGCTATGATATATATACGACTAACGTAAGGGCCTGACTGTAAGGGTAAAGATTGTTAGATATTATATTCAGTAACAGACTGGCAGGTTTTAAACAGAAACTTGGACATAAACAATATTTATAATTACATGGTTCTCACTGACTAACGATAACAAAATTCCAGGAGTTTTCCAGGGTAGAAAATACATTTTTCCAGGACCCAAACACGCCACCAAAACAATTTGTGGGGTTTTTCAGCTTTCCAGTTAAAGCAAAACGGGACCAAAATGACCTCAATCTTTAGAAAAAAATTCCTGAAATTGAATTGAGTCTACACTGACAATATGCAAAAGTGCGTCAGATGCTTCTGCAGGTTTTGGTTTGTTTATGAAACTGTTGAAAATTTTAAAACTTCCACAAATTCCAGGAGTTTTCCAGGAGTACAGGGAAATTATCTGTTTTTCCAGGAGTTATTCAGGGCCCTGGAAGGAAATTTCAAAATTCCAGGAGTTTTCTGGACAGGTATTCCAGGAGTCGTGGGAACCATGTAATTATGTTTTATTATGAACATCTAATGTTCTTATATTATTACGAACACTGCACCGCACAAGCACCATACTTAGTGAATTTTCAAAACCGTGCACCTGCACAACGGCACACACTCATAAGAATCCTCACTCAGAGGGAGATGAGTAAAATGGAAGAAGAAGCAGACGAGTTCTTTTTTGTCATTTTTTGATAAAAAGGATTTACAGGACACGATAGATCACTTAATTCAATTGAATTTGCCGCTCAACCTTGTTTCCAGAGCTCTTACTTCTTCGACCCCGCGGCTGAGTCCCGAGAGACTGGAAAAGGAAAGGAATGGGCCGAGTCGAGTTTGATAGCCACTCGGACATTTTTTGCGCTTTCGGTTGTGCTATAGTCTTCCTTGTATAATGTGGATTTCTCTCTGGTTACCGAGGGTTGCTAATGGCACACGGAAGTCGTACATATGTGTGTACCCGTATGTTAGCTCTATGCACTCGTATGTGATCGTGACCCGTATGTGGCCCGTATGTAATCCGTATATGTAACCATCCTCGTTCCCAGGGTCTGGGAACGAGGTTGATATGTAACCCATATATAACCCGCATGTAACCCGTATATAACCCGCATGCAACCCGTATGTGACCCGTATAGGCCACTCCATAACTCAATTTTTAAAACAAAGTCATCGAGGGCAGGTTTTCAAAAATATGAATGTTTTTGAGCACGCTTACGTCACTGCTCACTTTGATAAATGAAAACGGAGGTTTTCGAAAACATTAGTGCGGACAGGGCCTAAAAGAGACAGTCAGACAGATCGACAGTCAGACGGAGACAGACATACAAACAGACTAAGAATTGACGGGTGGACAGATGAACGGAAAGACAGACAAACAGACAGACAGACAGACGGAAAGATTGATAGATAGATAGACAGACAGGCAGATGGACAGAATCAAAATCAGCCATGTTATTTACATGTTTTTGGAACATAAAAAAAAAGCATTTTCATGTCTCCTTTAAAAACTCAAAGCCATGCAGTTTCTCTTTGTGATTCTTCCCAACTCAGTAGTTGCATACAATATACATATGAAACATTGGCTACCAAACCAAAAGTTATACTTTGGCCTCTTCAAATTCAACTTAAACAACCAGTAGCTTTATTATTAATTATATCGATGCTTATCTACAAAATGTCACTTATAAATCTCTATCTATTTACTGATTTAATCCACGCCCCAAAAAACAGACGAAGAAGGTTTACAATACTCTTCATACAATACCTACATTACAAATCTTTACAAATTCATTCAGACAAATTGAAAATAGGCATCTATTAATGAAAATACTTTTGAATATCTGAATACAGACTCCGGGCAAGGTAAAAAATGTGCTCTTTCAGTGTAGGATTCGTTTCCTTTGTGAAAAGAGGAGAGCATCCATGACTGTTCGATTCAGTCCTGCTAATTGAGCCCATAACTTACTTAGTGTCCCTTTAAAGAATATATCTCTTATTGAGTAGCTATAGCGATGGTTACAATATCCAGCCTTGAAGAACCTGGCTAGCAATTTGTTACCCCTGAGGTATTGCATTTGAAGACAATGTTACGATATTCTCAATTTTACACACTAAGTTCACGACTGCCTTGACTACATTTCACAATTTAGTAAAGTGGATTCCAACAATTTGGAGTCCAAAAACTGGATGCTGGATATTCCTTTAATTGGATTATAGATTCAATGTTTTATATGAAAAAAAATTGGTTATTGTATTTGAGACTATCTTACCGTCGCTTGTAACTACCCGTCTACACACGTGACAAAAACATGTTCTGCCGGCCAATCAAAGTTCAAAGTTTGGACAATCAAACTTCAAAGTTTAACCGAACAAGCCTGGAACGTTTTGGCGCCACTTTAATCGAAGGATGTAAAGCGTACGTGAATTTTGTGTTTAGCAGTTTGAATGATCGATGATAGGAAGTCTTTTACAATTTTACGATTATTTGCATAACTTGCACCGAAGCCTTCCAGACATGTTCGGGAAAACTTTGAAGTTTGATTGACAAAACTTTGAACTTTAATTGGCCGGCAGAACTTGTTTTTGTCACGCGTGTGGACGGGTAGTTGCAAGCGACGGTATGTTAAATGAAGAAAAATATGAATTAGTTCAACAGCATTAATGCCAAGACTGCGAGCATGGCAAGATTGGGTAAGACCGCCGCGGACCCAGAAGATTTCCGGCTCTGATGGTTTGTATTTGTATTGTTAGTGTTTGATACACTAGAGTTAAGTGTCGTTATTTCCTTGCTCGGCTTCGTAGTGGTCACTTCTTCAACATTGGCTCTTATTTCGTTTCTGGAGCATTTCATCCATCCATGGCCAATTAACCGGGGGTAACCTCTATGCACCGTGAGTGATTCATCATGTAGCTTGTAAAACTTGCTACCTTTGAAGAAGTACGTTTTACCATTACGCCACTTCATGGCTCCGTCCAGATTAGAGGGAACTCTCTTCCAAGGTCCGTTGATCTTTCGTGGATAGCCAATAGAAACCTTCCTGTAGCGGTCGTTGTAACGCCAATACTTGTCACCTTTGAAGAAGTAAGTCTTCCCATTTAGTCCCCAGATGAACACTGCATCCATATTCGCCAATGCGTCAGGGAGCCCATATTCTCTGATGTGTCTGGGACCGGTTTCTAGTTTGTTGTAGTTGTAAATGTAGAAGCTGAGAAAAAAACAATCTTGGTAAGAATTACTGCGTTGATCCACTTCCGCAAGTTGTTACTAATGTACAGTGGTTTTCTGCGTGAAAATACATGGAAACGAGGCTATCGGGCCAATCGCAGTAGTTTTGCTTGAGTTTTCGGCCGATAGCCTCGCTTCAATGTATTTTCAGGCAGAAACCGCTGTACTGCAACACTGACTTGTGCAACTGAAATAACAACTGTTTAAGAATACGATTCTTCACAAACTGGCAATAAACTGGTGGTAACACTTTCCATTTGTCTATCATGAAAATAAATTGTTGCGGTTTCATTTCTGAGCCATTTAATTTGATGGAAACAATGGAAATTGAAAACGGTAAAACAACAGAAAGGTAAAAACGAATCAAACTAGGCAAGCCTAGAAAATCTTAAAGTCCTCGCAAACTTAATATCTGTCTTTTGGATTTTCCTTAGTACCGTTTTGCTGGATATTTAGATATAATGCCAATACTTTTTGAATCATCATCATCATCATCATCATCATCATCATCATCATTATCATCACTATTATCACCATCATCATCATCATCATCATCTCATCATCATCATCATCATCATCATCATCATCGTCGTCGTCGTCGTCGTCTTCCTCATCATGTACAATTACCAATATTGACTATCATCATTATCATCGTCATTGTTGTCGTTGTTATCATCACCGTCATCATCAACATTATTAATCATCATCATCATCACCATCATCATCATCATCATCATCTTCGTCATCCTCATCATGCACAATTACCAATATTGATTATCATCATTATCATTATCATCGTCATTGTTGTCGCCGTTATCATCACCGTCACCATCACCATTATTAATCATCATCATCATCACCATCGTCATCATTATCACCATCATCATCACCATTATCATCATCATCATCATCATTATCATTATCATCACCATCGTCATCATGATCACCACCACCACCATCACCATCATCAGCATCATCATCATCATCACCATTATCATCATCATCACCATCATCATCATCCTTAGCGTTAGCATCGTTGCTGTATAATATATTACTGACAAACGTGCTCTAATCTATTATTAACGACACACGACGCACCCATGAGCAAACAGTTTTCTGTAACCTTTACAAAATCTGGCATGCATACCTCGAACTCGTAAAAAAGACTGTCTTCTTGTCTTTCCTGGTAAAAGCTGCATTTACAGGAGTGCGGAGCTCTCGCCATCTAGAACTGATTTTGTGAGGGCCGCTTTCTAGACCGAGTTTACGCGAAATCACCCAATAATATCTACCCTTGAATGCGAACGTTCTTTCTGATGGATCCATAAAGAGAGTGTCAAAAGATGTAGTACAAGGATTCGGTAGCGAAGGATCCCGTGTAGGTTTGCTGGGGCTTTGCGTTACCATGGGAGAATCGGTAGACTGCTCTTTTGCTGGGACTCTCGATCCACGTTTACCTGTTAGCATTAAGGAGGCAAATTGATTTAAGTTATATTAAAACCGCAGTAAATGAATTACAAATTTAGAGGTTAGTGCACAGAGAACTACAAAAACAATTACTTTTCTATTTATATTTAGTAGAAATCTATCTGTATTTATATAACAATCCAAGTTATTCTCCCATTTAGATTGGTTCTCGCCTATGATCTATTAGAGGACAGACGCACGATCGACGTCACCATTATAAAGTTTTTTGTTCTTACCACAGTTTGACGTCATCTATGATCTATTAATAAACAGACGCACGCCAACATGGAATCTATAAATTTGTTAATT
>JAODFW020971337.1:0-10519 GCA_027575235.2 Palythoa mutuki
AACAGCATTTGAAATAAACGCCGCCCTCGAATAAACGCCGCCCTCGAATAAACGCCGCACCCAAATCATGAAAAATTAAATAAACGCCGCGGCGTTTATTCGAGTGAATACGGTATGTGCCGCCCAGCTTTCTTTGAGTTGTTTGTGTTAAAGTCCAGGACTCTTCACCGTAGAGAAGAACTGATTCAACTAGATACTGGAACAAGAAGTCTTTATAATCCCTCGGTAAATTTGAGTGCCAGAGCCTCCATGGGTCCCCACCGAGGATTTACCTCCTCTCTTACCCGGGAGGAGGATTGCAACCGATGACCTGTAATGGATTTTTTTTATGATAACACGATATGTGTGTGAGAGCTTAGCTCAGTTGGTAAAACCGCTTTGACTCCCTAGCGCGAGGCACCGGGTTCAATCCTCGGTTTTGCCGAAGGTTGAATATTTTGTGCGGTCTTTCTTTCGCCACACCTTCCTCTTGTTGAGAAGAAATGAAGACGGCGATGCCGACGACGACGGTAAAGAACAACAATAAACACAATAACTTCACGTTGGAATGCATCGAGCCGAGCACCTGCACATAGCTGTCGCTGGAAGCAGAACATGAAAAGATCAATTTTAAAGTTCTTGGGACGACGAGAACGTAATAACAAAATTGTTCTCAGTATTTGTTTACCTTTAAGGAGGAATTTTTACTCTTTTTCTGTTCACAAATCTTAGAGCAGAGAAAACAAAATCCTAATGACCCGCAGAAAGGAGTAAAGAGCAAACCAGAAATATATTTCTCTAAGCCGTCGTCGTTTGTTGAAAGAGACCTTTTAAAAGCTGCGAGGACGGCCACGCCGACGACGGCGTGAAAGAACAACATTAAATACATTAACTGCACGTTGGAACGCATCTAGCTGAGCAGCTGCACTTCGTTGTCGCCGAAAAACAAAACGTGAAAAGACCCTTTTTGGAGTTCTTGTGAGGACGAGGACGTAAAACAAAAATAATCTCAGCATTTCTTCCTTCTTTGCCTTCAAGGAGGAACATTTCATTTTTTCTTGACAAGGAGAAAACAAAACCCTAAAGTAGTAATGATCCACAGAAAGAAGCAAAGAGCAAATCAGAAACAAATTTTTTGTGAGCCGTCGTCGTTGGCGTTGTCGTCCTCGTTGCTTAAAGTGTATATATCGGAAAAACAGAACATCATCAATTAGAAACGCTTTTGAAAGTGAAGAAAAATATCGTTTATTTTATTGAAATACCTTGTTGGGTTCCCGAGAGATAAACATTTTTTAAATATACAAATTAGGAAAGCCGTGACGTCGAAACCAGAACTCAAAATGGCCCATTACAATAAAACAGGAATTATCTCTTGAAATACTTCTTTGATGAACTTGAAACTTGGCACCAATATTGTAATCACAGAAACACGTTCAACTATTTAAACTTTGAGGTTGCTATAGTAACACATTCAGTCCCAGGCCTTTTATTTCTAAAAGTGAAAATTTTCATTTTTTCCGTACCCGAACATTATTTATTCAAACAACTTAGTTAGCTGACATCAACTGTGGTGGGCATTATCTATGATGCAAAACAAAGAAGTTTTATCATGTCTTAGAGTGCCAAAAACGTTTCATTTGTTGCAGAGGGAAGAAGGGACTGGGACCTAGATTGTTGTCATAGTAACAATGAAAACACATCATTAGATGCGTTTTTGTTAGTGAAACAACTATGCAAAGTTTCAAGATCATGGAGCATTTGTTTCGGGAAATAACTAATGTTTTATGATTTTACCCCGTTTACTATTCTGTTTTCGACGTCAGAGCTTGCCTAATTTGCATATTTAAAAAAGGTTTATATCTCGGGAACCAAACAAGCTATTTCAATAAAATAAACGACATTTTTCGTCACTGTCAAAAGCCTTTCTAACTGACGATTTTCTATTTTTCCGATATATACACTTTAAAAAATTGTTTTTTAGCGGATCTTAACACACGAAAGTGTCTTCAGCTGCAGAGCACTATACAGAAGTGAGTAATAAGTAATGTACTCTAGTCCGAAGACAGCCTACTACTAGTATATAGAAATGAAAATTCAAGTAAAATAAAACAAAATGTACTTTCACTGTAACAAACCTGTAAGTGTTGCTGTCGTTTTACGACGCCATCTTTCTTGCTGTTGTAGACGGACTTGTACGTCTTCAAAAAAGTAATATAGCGACGTGGTGCAGCACCAGGGCTTGACTCGTGAATGTGAAGGAAATTTTTACAAAGTTCATTTCCGCCTGACTTTTTCTGCCGATCTCTAATTTCTTCAACACTAACAACTCCTTCACTTCGCAGCAATTTTCGTGGAACTGTGGGAGAAAACCCGGTTTGAGACACAATTAATTGTAACTCCTTTTGTTACAAAAATACTTTATGTACCATACGTATAACAAAAACAATTGTATTGACTGGGGTTTAAAAAAAGATATATATATATACTTTTTTAAACAATATATTTTTACCTTTCTCAGTTTGTAAGTATCTATCACCTCATATTCCAAGTTACTTGTTTTTTTTTGTTCTATTCCTTTAGAAAAACATCGCAACTTTGTACATCTAGACTTAGTGTCTATTGTGTTCAACAGCGAACGTCTGGAAATTTCTTTACACTGCTCTTTTGTATCAGTGATAACCAAGTGCTCTATGTCTGCACAAAACTAATGAATCAGACTACACTCTAAATGAATACTACGGACAAAAAAGACACTAACTTTCCAGCATGCTTTCCTTTGACCATCCTTCCATCCACTGAAAAGAGCAGCTCTTGTAGAAGGCAGGGTTAGCTTCACAGTTGGCTGTGAATAAAGGTGCTGAGGAGTCCATGATGATGACGATGTGAACATTCTGAGCTACGCGTGAAGCAAAGTAGGAAAACAGAGTACCGCGAAAACCATCTTGGGAGGCCTGGTCACGCAGGGGGCTGAGAAGAGGTTCTAATTCTTCTGGGCTGTAAAGGCCGGGTACCTCTCCAGCACTGAGGAGACTGTTGATAAGCTCCAGAATCGCTGCATCAACAAACTGATAATCTTCAAGTAACAGTACCACCTGCTCGCCTTCAATGCCGCCCTGCTGCATCACCTGAAAGAGCAAGTTAAATAATAAACTAACAGTTCTCTCTGGGTACATCAGTCACAGCTTTTTTAGTGGTAAGCTTGGGGTACTTGAACAAAATAAAAAAATAAGCCAACTGTTCTCTCTCAGTACAGCGATCAGTTTTATCAAGGGAGACCTAAAACCTAAGGAACTTTGACTTGGGTGCTTAGACAAGTTTTTAGTATCTTATGTTAATTCATATAGACAAGTATGGACATAGATTTTCTTTGACGTTTCGTTTGTTTCCTACAGTAAAACATACACCGCTCTTCAGTGACAGATGGGAAAAACTTCACGATCACAGAGGGTTTATCTCGTCTCTGCAATAAATATAAAACTTCAAGACAAAACAATGCAAGTAAGTAAAACAAAACGATGTAATTACATTCTGTAACTAACGTATCCTCCAGAACGTTATTCAAACGCCACCTACATCGAACAGCTCCGAAAAGGCCTGGTCTGTCCTTTCTTAGTAAAAGTAGAATTAAATATAAAGTTTAAATCCACACAATGTATGCAAGGATTTGATTATGAAGAATAAGTTAACACTTACTATTTTCAAATCATTTTTGAAGTGCTTCAAGCCATATCCGCGTGAAACTTTGGGGGTGAAGAGTGTGACGTTGTGCATGTGCGTTACCATAGTTACCGCTGTTCTACGGCCAACACCGCTTCGTCCAGCGAGAAGTAAAGATCCCCCAGGTTGGGTCAATACACGATCAACACGTGCGATATTATCCAGTACTTCCCTGAATATCAGGATATCCAGCTCACGGTTTTCACGAGCTGTCATGATGAAAAAAAGCAAGGTTGGAAATTCCCAAATAAATATTTGGCTTTTAAAGAAACTAAATTTATCGCTTTATATAATCTAAAAGTAGTGCCAACAGAGAAAATTACGGATCTTCAGCTGTGTAAAATGATGTGAACAAAAAACTCTCCTGCTACTCTTCGTGTACTATTTCATGTTAAGTTGTTTATGTTAACTGTCTAACTTGATTGGTCCATTCACGGATGCGCTAGTTACGTGGAGAAGCACTGTTATACAGCTACTAATTAACCAAGTATATACGTATATGTGCCACAATTAGAGTATTACCGTATGTTCTTAGCCCCTTGTTGACTACTTCTTCAAAATCATTTGGTTCCAGTTTCCCCAACATCTTGCCGTGAGGTGGCAGTGAGCTCATAGGTGCTGCAGAAGCACTTTCAGCCTTCCCAGAAGCCACCGATGAGACACGGCTGGGCAGCTGTGTGGCACCCCAAGTGACGTAAAAGGTGTTGTCCATGCGGTCAAGAGTAAAGGACCAATCAGAGCGCAGCTGGGATGCCAGGATACTGAAGAATTAACAACAGTTTATTTTAGTACGGAATTCATCAACCATACACCCACTGCAAAACGAAATGGAAAAGCTAACTTGCTCCCTTGTGCAGTAAAGCGTTTGTTCTTTAATTTCTAATCCGTTCATTTATTCATTTAGTCGAACTCGATAGATTGCTAACAATAACCAACGCTGTAACAGCTGTCACAGCAACAATTACATTTGCTCTGTTTGGGAAGCGGTAGATTAACTTATGGGGCAGAACAATGAAGAACAGGTATTGATCAACTCCCAACTGACTCAAGAAATAGAAAAATATTAAAAAAGCCGCCTTTGGATGTATACTTTACACCAGTATCATTTTATTTCTCGAAATGCAAACCGATTTCCAAACATATCCTATTCGCTCCCCTACTATGAAAGCCTTAAAAAACATGTCTCAAAATAAGCATCATCACTGCAACAGTGTTTGATGTAATTCATTTGGTTTTCGACAATATAAAATAAGTTTCAATACAAAACCTGTCAAATTTATCCAATCCTTGCTTGCCAACAATACGATCCCTGAAGAGCCGCCTGGCTTCGTATGCCCAGATTTCCAACAAGTAATGGGGCGAGTTGTTACCAGGCTCCCCCGCCAGATTGTATCTGAGGAGACCTTTAACCCAGTTGGTTAAGTCACGTGGCGTGAACAAGTAGTGGGAAAAATCGTCTACCGTGAACTTGGAGCGTACCTGAAAAATTGTTCTCTATCAAGTTAATTTTGATTGCTGTAAGTATTTTATTATTTCAAACCTGAAACGTGTCAAAATTGTAATTTTAATTGTGACAGGTTTAGCCAATAATTTCAAACTTCTCAATACCACTAGATTTATGCTCAATAGTTTTGTTTGAAAAATATTTTGTCTGGATATAATACCTAGTATTGTAAAATGTATTTAAATGAGGTATTAAAATCAAATTTTAAAGTTATAATTAATGCTTTCTACGTTATTTTCTCATCGCAATAAAAGCGACCACTTTAAATCTATTTGCTGCTCAATACTCCTCTGATCATTACACGTTTACATAAAAAATATTATCTATCTTTCAAGGAGACAGAAGCGACATATGAACTGTTATTTCATTGTTGGAAATTGCCAAGCATAAAATTTAAAATTGCCCACGCTCGCATCCCCACACGGCCCTGGAGCACTTATGTCTTCAACAGATTGTTAACCAGAACCCCCTCCATGATGTTTTCGGAATGTCTAGAATATTTCTGATAACGATCAGGCAATGAGAAGAAAGCCAACCTGTTCATACACGGCCACCATGGAACCTGCCAGTGCGTGGACATTCTTAACCGAGCCCCAAACAGGGTGAGATGACAGAGTCATGCTTAACACAGGACGGAGATAAGCACTGTAGATCGCCTGCAGTTGGTCGCGGTCAGGATAACTGAAAAGAAAAGCCAACGTTAGTTTTGAAATATAAAATAGGATCCCAGTGAATTTCTTTGTTCCAAATAAACTTTTAGGACGAAAAGTCAAATTTTGTAAGTCTTTGAGGTTCTGGGAACAATGTCACTACAACTGCATTCAGCCAATTATTACGAAACGTAGAGAAGCCAACACAATCTACCAATCAAATGGCGCTCCCCACTAGCTCGCAAATGTGATTGGCTAGTACAAAATGTTTATTGCCTGTAACTGGATTATCCAATCGGAATGAGACAAGATAATCATTTTATCATCCAGTAATAAGAACCTTCTGTGTGCAAGTGTCAGACTTACCCTATGGCACAGACGCGGACAATGGAAGTGAATCTTGTAGTGAGTGGGTGTTTACCCAAACCGTTACCAGCACTCATGGACGCCACGATCTGTACTCCCTCTAAACCGACCCACTCCAAGTTGGAGTCATAGAAACCTTTGTACGTCAACACCTGTGTATGGGAAAGTTGATAAAACTAAAAAACACAATGCAATAAATATGGATAAAACAGATAGAATAATATTTTGAATAATACTAACACCCAGGCAAATAGTTACACTTCCACCAAAGACTAACCCTAAACTAACTTAGGGAGCAACACTGATTAGTCCGGCCATCAAACTTTATGTTACTTGTAACAATTACCTGTTGCAGGAAAGCAATGAGCTGGCTGGTGCCCCACTTGTCCGGTTTTGGAAGGTTGAGATCCTTCAGGTACAAGACCAGCCTCTCACAGTCCTTAGGGCGGTACACGCGGCCCGTGTTGGAGCTTATCACCATACAGCACTGCTGGAGTTTCTGCAACACGTGGAGAGGAGAGGTCTGGGCACTACAGTGAACCACAGCGATCTGGGTCGAGCGTAACTGTTCAAAGCAATGTCTCAGCAGCAGCCTGAAGGCAAACGTTTAATGATAAGATTCCTCGACTAGATATATTACAATATCTTAAATAAAAGTATTTAGTAAATAATGGTATAAGATAACTAGGTAAAAACAGCTTTATTAATATGACTGTTACAGCATTGTGAAAGATCTTTTGAAATACAATATCACATAAATAACAATCTATAATGATTAGATACAAGTTAGTTGTAAAATCAATAATTAAAAAAATAAAAATATAATATAATAATAATAACAGTAGACCACTAATCCATTGCAGCTGAGTCAGATAGAGGCAGTCGGGTAAAGTAGCTTATGCTTACAGACTCAACACAGTGTTTCAGTTCAGTCAACACTCACAGCCCCCAGAATCAAAATCAAAAGATCCCAGCCCACATACGAACCCTGATTACAAAATGGTGGTGGCTTAAGTAAAATGCCACTGTGCCATCCTACGATTCCCGACGATTGTACCACGCAGCTAAGATCAAGTGAAACAAGTTTTGTTCAAGAAAAAAGACAAAAATAAGTTATGCCATTGACAGATTCATATGACAGTTAAAAGTTCAAATAACTAATAACATTGCAACATACTCACTCTTTTCCGCATCCCTCAGGTCCAACCAAAAGGAATGGCTGTTTGTTGCCTGGGTCTAACCAGGGCGAGAACAGGTCCAGACCGCGTTTGATGTCTGCTGTATGAATCACTGGCAGATTACCAGAGATGGACAGAAAACTGTCAATGGTCAGAGAATCTGGAACCTGCGAACAAATACATCAAGCTATAAATAAAAAAATTATATAAAAAATAAATATTTTTGTCCTAAACAAACTGGAATGTTTAATGTCTAATTTAGGGTTGTTTCGTTCCCTCTTGGAAACTTCTGATCATGCCAAATTTTTGGTTATATTAATTTGCTTCCATAAAATTGTTGATCTGAATGTTTTGTTTGTATAGATAAGGATTAAATTCTTAGTATTATAAGAACATAAATCCGAAACCATTTGACAGGTGCCCTCTATAAATGTATAAACGGAACAAACAATAAATCTTACGCAAGTGTAACCTTAGTTGAGCTTAATTTGGATATTTCTTTAGCAAGTTCTTAGAACATACCTCCAGTTCGTAAGTGGACATACGTCCAATCCTTGCGTCAAAATAAGTGTCTAGTGGTCTCTTGTGGTCTGGTGGCATTTCGTGTGTCCAGTGGAAAACCTAGAAACATAAAAGCACAGTGTAGTAAAACTAGAATAGCAAAGAACAATGATGGCATCAACAGGACAAAAATTCAAAATTCTTTCGAAACACTGCAAAAATTTTCTAAGACTTTGAAGCATATATCTTTAGTTACAAAATGATTAAGAAATCTAATGATTTAGTAATAAGCTAAGCTAAATCCTTATGTCATAAGGTTGGGGATTGTATCTTAATAATTTACCCACAAAGAAAAAACAATGTAAGAAATGGCATAAGGAATCTGCTGCAGTTGTTCGTGCAGATTTTAAGACGTTGTAGAGTATACCTGTTGCCACAACTTTTGAAAATATTACACAGAATCACTTCTTTTACAGTTAAAGAACATACACTAAAATATGGTCTCGAAACAAAGGGGTGCGAGTACAAAGAATACGGTAGGTATAATGGTGTACCTCCTTAGCAAAAGCTGTTTTAGCGTTAGCTCCGAGATTAGCACCCAGACCTCTCAAGAGACTACAGGCAAACTCTTGTTTGACCTTGACTCCGTGCATGTGTGACAGGCCATTCATGACCACGCCCACAAGGCTGGTTTCAATTACAAACTCGTTGTGTTTGAGAACCCATTCAAGAGCCTTGTAGAAGTGATCTTCTAACCAACCCTCCAGCTGCCGTCTGTCCTCTTCAGGTTGACTCTGTATCCATGAACGCACTAACGCTTTCACATCTGTGTCTTCATCGCTATTTGAATAGAAAAAGATATAATTAAATTCTTTCTTTTTTACAAATCATACACTACGTACAAAAACAACAACAATAAAAACAATTTCGATAACACGTTACTTCGCTAACCTAAACGAGAGATGGTGGTTCGATTAGAACTAACCTGAACAAGATTATACCCAAATGAAAGATGGTGGTTTGATTCTAACTAGCACGAGCAAGATTATACCTATACGAGAGACGATGGTTTGATTAGAACTAACCTAAACAAAATTATACCCAAATGAGAGATGGTGGTTTAATAAGAACTAACCTGAGCAAGATCATTCCCATACGAGAGATGATGGTTTGATGAGAACTAACCTGAGGAAGATCATTCCCATACGAGAGATGGTGGTTTGATTAGAACTAACCCAAAGAAGATCATTCCCATACGAGAGAAGGTGGTTTGATTAGAACTAACCCGAGAAAGATCATTCCCATACGAGAGATGATGGTTTGATTAGAACTAACCTGAGGAAGATCATTCCCATACAAGAGACGGTGGTTTGATTAGAACTAACCTGAGGAAGATCATTCCCATACGAGAGATGGTAGCTGGGGAGGCACAACTCAGATCATGTGATTCAAAGAGGAAGTTGACATTAGGTCCAAACTGTATTCTCTCCCCAGAAGGCATAGTCAACAGTCGGTTGTCATCAAGTACTGAATTAAGAGATTCAATCCATTCAGGGTCAATGTCTCCATCACAGATTATCCACGACTGAACATCTATTGGTTCTCGTACTACCTGGCGAGCTGCATTGGTGAGCACACCGTCTGACCACTCTCGCGTGTCTATATCAATATGGCCAAGAAGCTGGGGGAAAACAACGCAGATAACAATAAATCAGAACAAATTTCACAAAATAATTAAAACAGCAGAAAAAGATTCTCCCTGCCCTGTGCAGATCAACAGTATTCTTTGCCCTAAAATTCAAAGTTTTTCCATTTTGCCTATAACTGTTCACACATAAGGATCTTCATTTCTATGTAAAAAGGAAACCATCACTGAACAGAAGGGACAAAAAGATGTTTGGTACAGATAATCTTCCTCAAAATTTACCTGCGTTCTTGGCATTGCTTTCGGATTCATGGTGTACTGGATGACTGTCTGTCCGATCTTGCCAAGTGCAAGCCTCAACAGCCTCCATATTGTGCTTTTCCCAGACCCCGAGGGGCCAATGATTACCACACCCATTCGCTGGCGCAACTGTTCATACAGTTCTAGAGCTTTCTTCACCTGGATTGGCAAAGTTTGATACTGGTTAGTTTCTGCCTCAACGTCTCTGCTGTTGTTATTCAAGATTGAACTAAAACATAAACTACTGTTGTATTGGTACAACCATATGTTAGGTATGTTTCTCCGCATTTGCAAGAGAAAGCAGAGACAAAGGCAAGCTAGAACAGTGACTTGAAAACATACAAACAAACTCCATATGTTAAAATACCATTACTATCAATATACGCGGCCAAATAGAAAATCGGCCTCTTCAAAACACACGCTCAGCAGACCGCAAAAGACTGACAGCAGGCTGCTAATACATTATCAGCCCTACAGCTACATGATGATATGAAGTGACTTTGAATTCGTTATTCACGTAGCTTGTACTATTAAAACTCGCATTCTTGATATCATTTGGCCTTGATTATTGATAATAACAACGAATTTAAGCATTTTTTCGGTAATTTAAATAAGTTCACTGGACTGAGTTGATTCTTTAATAGCTTGTTCAATCAACACTTACATGATAATTTGAAGT
>JAODFW020971438.1:0-10519 GCA_027575235.2 Palythoa mutuki
CTAAAAAATAGTGATTTTAACATCCCAATATCTCTGAAATGCTTTGTCCAGTTCGTTTGAAACTTAAGAATATGTTTTTCTTATACTTAATGAACAAATTGGACTCAAAAGAAAAAAATTCTAGATTTTGGTTCATTTGACCTTTAAGCTGTTACACAAGAATAATTCCAACTAATGATTTTCTATACAAAATTAAGATCAAAGACTCTGGGCTATGTGATTTCTGCCAAAACAAAACGGAAACATTGTTGCATCTTTTTTGGTCCTGTAAAACAACGCAAAATTTTTGGATAGCAGTAGAAAATTAGCTCCACGAAAAAAAAAATTCTTAGTAAACAAAAAGACTAACAACGATGCAGAACACACGCTTCTTAGCTTCTGTAAACTAACAGCTAGATATTATATTCATACGTCTAAAAAATATGGAAAATACCAAAGTATTTTCTTAAACCAATTAAAAACCAGGCCTCTGTAGGGAAAAAAATTTCCTCTCAGCTAAGGAATTTGAGAAAAAATGGAATCTTCTATTTTCACTTAGCTAATTAACGTACAGTCTACCTACAAAGAATGGAAAAGTGGAAAACTACCCAACTTTTTGACTGGGAAAAAAAATGCCGTACCACAAGGACAAGTTTGTATGTATTATGTACCTCACTATCGATTTTCCTGTGTCTAGGTTACTGTAATTGTTTTATGTAAATAAATAAATAAATGTAAAAAAAAATAATAGGAGAACTTTGTCAAGCTGACACATGTACAAACAAAGACGTTTGACAAAAGAATTTAGAACACCTTTCTAACTGACTTTCTAACTTCAAAAAAATATAAGTTCAAGCTATTTTAACTAAATCGGTTAAAGTTTGTGTTAGAGTAGGTTTGTTTATATCACCAGTACCAAAGTGCTCAGTGTGAACTGAAGGAGATTTAATTGACATGGTGACATTGAAAATTCCTTAAAACATTGAGCGCACTTTTTGATACTTCGTAAGTGTTTGTCCTGAAAGACGCAAAACAAGGATGGATTCGTTTGTATCTAGACTTCCATAATGCTCTACTTGGCTCGACGTAATATAACTATGAAACTCGAATTTAGCTTACTTAAGCATTCTTTCACAAGGGACCAATATTATTTCTGAGTTCTTAGAAATTCTTGGCGTGTTTCTGTATGCTGTGGAAAACTTTTTTTCATGACTCGCATGTAGGGCTCAGGGATCTTCAGTACTCCACAAGAATGGCACATAGTTTAACTGTTTGATTTTATATTTATTTTGGTGTTTACCCGGCACACTCTCCTCTCTATTCTGGTGTCCACTTATTGCAACCTTTTCTTTCCGGTTTCTTCACAATCAGCTTGTTCTTCAATTTGTCTGTCTCTTTGATATTCACTCTTGTCGTAAATATTTTTCCTTTTCTTTATGTGATCAATGACACTATTACTATCAAGTTCGATTTAAGAATAAGTGCAAAAGGTGGAAAGTGATGCTGAAACTTAGGTTCCATTTCTCTGTACATATTGCATGCGGTTGATGGCGCCAACATAATATGGAGAACGCTGAAAAGCTCTGCATCCATATTGCAATAACGTGTGAAACTAAAACAGTTGTAAAAGCGTGAAGTGCGTGGATGTCTGCGGTAAATGAAATTAACCAATACAAGTATGTAAAGGGCAAAAATCGAAGCACTTCCCACTGACCAGTATCGCATTGTGTTGATGCTTTTTTTATACAATTTATGTTCCTTGCCCACAACACACACCGCTGACGTAGTGCAGTTCATGAAGATGTGAGCAGTTGTTGGGTAGAGGGGCCACAACGGTGCAGGGCTGAGTGCATACATAGCGTGAAAAATAAGGAAAGACACAACAAGCAACCACTAATTATGCAGTATATTTGTATACCGTCTATGTGAAAAAGTAGGCTGCCATTGTTAATGATGATGATGAAGATGATGTAAATGAACTGATCTTGTGTGGCTTTGTACCCAATAAATAACCATTTCCTCTGACATCGAGAAAGCGTAAAGACGACGCATGAGGCTGAAACTGAATAACGGCGGACACAAGCAGAAAAGAGTGTTCTAGAAATTTTATAAATCGTACAAATCAAATTATCGATTCTAAAATATTCACCATAAATAAAATCATTGTCTTCAAATAATATGTTTTTACTGGAGTCTCGAGTAATGATTCTAAAATACATAGTTTTTAATACTTTCCAATGTCCTCTAACATTCGAGCTATTTCATACCTTTTTAAGTTAAATTTTCTGTAAATCTTTAAAAACATCCGAAACTCATTGCAAGCCAGTATAATCTGTATATAGATTTAACCTAAATTTAGGACATATCTATATAAATGCAATTAAAAACGAGCCAATTCTATTTTGTAACATTTTTTGTCTTAAATTTGGGCTTGCAACTATTTGAAAATTAAGTGGTTCCAGCTTCATGCATGATTGTTGCGAGATATAAATGTTACATTTCAACAACAAAATCCACCATCCGTAAGCCCACAAACAGACGCAAATATACCCAAAATCTGCAGAACATTTTTCTAACCCGCGATTTGTAGTTTCAAAAATCTGGAAAGGATTACAAGCATCAATATCATAAAACTAAGGGGAATTAAGTTTACGTTCTCCCTGTTCTTTTATCAGAGTAAACTTTAAGGACTTGCATAGTAAGTAGAAATCTTTGTGCTTAAATTTACTTAAATGTTCTTTGCTTTTGAAATTGACCCAGGAGACGAATTTAAGTAAGCTTTTCTCTAGAAAAAGTATTTGCTGCACCTGCTATTTTTCTTGATTAAAAAGACTAGGCAATAGTGTTTACAACAAAAAAATGTAGACTTTAAAAGGTTGTCTCTGATCGCCAAATAGAATCAAACCTTATTTGAAATAGTGAAGGAAATCCTCCCCTTTGAACTTAAATTTTGACATTGTGGAGTATTCTTCGATCATTCTCGCTACCTACTACTTTGAAACGTGGAAGTGAAAGATTTCTTTCATCCAATATTGATAACGTGAAATGAGAATATTTTATGCAGAGTTACAAAATCTTAATTGAAATCTATCCCTTTGTACAATGTTTTAAACAAAAGACTGGATAAACAATAAAGCATTAAAACATTGTATTGAGTTTGTAGCTTTGATTTGATGTATTGCCTTGAAATTTCTAAGCAACAGAACTCTCCTTTAACACACGGCAGCCACTCAGAACTGATGTTCCGGCAGTATAACTATTAGTATTAGTGTTAGTATATTTATTAGTATTAGTTTATCTATTAGTATTAGCTTTAGAATAACTAACAGTATCCCAGTTTTAGTATAACTGTTAGTATTCGTTTTAGTTTAACTGTTAGTATTCGTTTTAGAATAACTATTAGTGATTATTTTAGTATAACTATTAGTATTACTATTCCTTTTAGAACAATTGTTAAGTATTACTATTAGTTTTAGTATAACAAATAGAATTAGTTTTACTCAGTAAAAGTTTTAGTATACCAGCGTGTCATGGTAAAATCACCGAAGTCTGCCTGATATTTCTTTTAACCTCCTACTGCAGTTTGTTAGTCGTAAAAATCTTTCTTACGTATATTTCTAGACTGTTTCGTATTACAGATTTCAATCAATAAAATATATTTTAAGTTATAATTGGTAGTATATTATATCAGGTTTTACTGCATTTCCTGGATGACAAAGCAAAATTTAAGTTACCACACTATATGCCATATTTGGTAAAGACACGTTTATTATTTATTAATTCATAATTAAGAATAACAGTTTACTTCTAAATAAACTAAGTCTTATCTATTAAATGCTTTCTTTCAGATTTTGGTAATAACTTTGGTACATGTCTCCCAAGATGAACCAAAAGGTATAAACTAAGAAAGTAAAAAAAGGTTTATTTGTCTTAGCAGAGTGCAGTAAGAAAATTAACAAAAAGTGGTTGCCATAAAAAGTATATTCCCGGTAACTTAATAATATTGATATGTAAACAGGATGACTTTTTATTCTTTATATATTTAACCCTTGGTAAATAACACTATATTTAAATACATGCGAAAACAAAATTTAATTGAAAAGGTTACCCCCATTCATAAAGGAGTTGGTTCATATCTATTTACTAATGACAGATTAAGCAGTTTTAGTTTTGTAATTACCTTGTTCTTTCAGAAATGTTCGAAAAAGTTATTTGTTAAAGACTTATTAAGTCTATTGAGAAACACCGTATTCTTCATTAACGTCAATATGGATTTCTGTCCAAACATTCCATTACTTTAACCTCAACGTATCTTATCAATGAAATATTTTCTTCAATGCTTACTGAAATGATTTTCAGGGAGGTCCTGCAAACATGTATGTATCTATATAAAGCCTAAAATCTAAAAAAGCCTGTTTCAATTTAAACTTAAAACTTTTCAAACTCGTCGTTAATCTTAGGTTCATATTCAGTCAGTTCCATTTTTTTAGACAACTGTGAACAAGTTTTCTCCCCTGTGTTTATAGTTAAGAAAATTTTTGTGCCAACAAAGCTTACATTAAACTTACACTCTTCTGTCCGAACGTAACAAAAGCTATTCGACGTGAACAGTAACGAAGAGCATAAATAATTTAATACTGAAATTTTTCAACATGAATATGTCATTCATCCCCTCGGGGCGTCTGATTTTTTCCAGCGTTTGTTCTGTTGTTATTTCCTCTTAGACTCATGAGAGTTTGTCTCTCTGACGATGCATTATAGTTGTTCGAAATGTATATTACATAAATATGTATATAGACGTGTTAGTTATACATGTTCTTTTTCCTTTCCTTTTTTGGTTTTTAAAATGTTGACCCGTACAATCTTGTTATTAAGTTCTGTATGATTACCCGAGGAGCAAGATCAACAATGCGTAATAACAATGTCCTTTTTTCTGATAACTTTTGCATGTAACCTTTTTAAAATTGTCCGTGTTCGTTGACAGACGTAAGTCAGGGTTCAACTGCTCAAAAAATGATTCTTCATTTGAAAATGCTTTACTTTGCTGTTCTAAATTGAATAGTTTACTGAAAAAATCGCCTCCGGAAGAGGATTTTGTATTAAATGAATGGATCTTTTTGTTGTAAGTAAACAGTTGAAAATCAAAGTCGACTGAATTATCAAGATTCCTGTAAACTGAAATGCAGCGATGGAATTTTCGTCTCTCGGAAAGTGTATAACTTTCAGCCCCGGACTATGACCATTCATTTTTTTCACTATTTTTTAGTTAATATTTTTATCCTTTTGTTTTTTAGGAGCTGCTAGCAGTATTTCTTCTTTGCTGTTACTTGTTTCAATGGTCGTTACCTATGCCTTTGCGGTGTTCAGTCGCATGCAACAACAGCTCCACACTGAGAGGAAATAGTACGACTGTTAACATGAAAAGCGCCTCTAGCAAGCGAACTGTACAACTACTTTGTCGAACGGGATATTTTCTCATTGTCAAAGATGATGGGATGGTTAGCTCATCACGGAGGGATAATGACACAGCAAAATATGGTATGTACAGAAATTGTCTTAACTTAAAAGATGGCGTGCGGATGCCTCTCTTACCGACCCCATTAATACCTAGATAAAAACACAATTGTGTGAAAACAGTATCAGTCAACCTTTACAGCCAACACAAGGCAACTTAATATATCAAAATTAAAATATTCATGTCTCTTGTTTTGTTTATTTTAAACTAAAGAAATAATATTATCTGGAGAGAGGTATATATATATGTTAGCAAAAACCAAAATCGCAATCTCGATGCATGAAAAGCACATGAGTCATGACCATTCAAATAGTAAAAACCAGCCTTAAGCTCACATCCTCTAAATTGCATCTTTCCCGGTAGCCAGTTTATTTGAATTAGAGTTTTCCAAAACTTTCTACGAGGCTGTTTTAACAGTATGTTGATACCGCATTCCCAATGTGATGTTTACAGGTGTGTTTGAGTTGCAACCTCTTGAAGGGCAGGTGATTGCAATGAAAAATCTTCAGACTCACCGTTATGTGGCAATTAGCAGCAGCGGGAATATTTATACTTCTGTAAGTATGTAGTCTGCTGTACGCCGATAGCTTATTATCATTTGTCACTTAGATCGTCTATAATCAGTCTCTTTTTATTTGCTTGTTAGTTTATTTCAAAATCATTCAACTTTTTAGAGCCTGTGGACCTGAGTAGTTGTAGTCTGTCGCTATTGTTCTCTGAGTAGAAACTGAAATTGTTAATGTTACCGTTCAAGAGGAATAAAGGTTTAAATCGAAAGTCGAATTTATGATAAAAAGACGGAGTGCGGAATGGGGAATTCAGTCAATCAGTAAGCTGTAAGAAAATGGTTGTTAACATTAATGGCTTGATAAATGGTTGTTAACATTAATCTAATTTACCACACATTTGAAGTTTTGGGTATTCTATCGCCATGAAAAAATAAATTCCCTTTAGAACCCATAGTACATTGCTTTTTAAAATGCCAAGAAAACCCTGTTTCTGTTTCACTTAGAAATGGCAAAATGATTTTGTCAAAACAAACAGCACGTGATTTGTAATCCGTATGTTTTGGTACATCTTGCCGGCCCTGGAAATAACCTCTTGCTCTTTTTCTCATCAGCAAAATCTTACCGAAGAAAACTCACTGAAAGAATCTTTTCATGGAACCACCCATCATTTCAGCTCTTTTAGCTCACTTCGTAATGCCACGCAGTTAGTATGGACTCTTGTCATAAAACAGAACGGAAAGGTAAAAACGTTACGCAAAGCACCGAAATCAAAATATTCAAGCCATTTTCTACTGTTTAATATAAAAGTGAAAAGCTCTTCGTGATCTGCTTTGCATCTGTCCGCCGGGCCAAATGTCGAAAGAGCTTCAAAAGATAGATGCATCTGTCTATAGCTGCTAATAAGTACCAGTTATCTTTTTATATCTGCAAAAAAGCGCTAAAATCGTAGACTCTTTCATTTAAATCGTATCCTAAAACTGGGAAAATTTTAAAGTAAAAAACAAGATTGAAACTGAAAGACAATATAACATAGTATAATAGAATTTAATATAAGATAATGTAATATAGTATAATAGTATAATATTATATTATATACAATGTATATTTATAATTAGGTTTTTGTTAGACTGTTGTTTAACTAATATGGGTAAAACAGTTAAATTATTATCAGTTAGTTTGCATTTCGAAGTAATAAAATAAAAAAAGACGATTAGCATCGATCTTCTTTCATTATTTATTTTTATGGTATATGTATCGCAGCTGAGCTATTTATGCACTCATTTGTTTTAAAAGAGTGTGATAATCTATTAAAAGGATCAAACATTAGAATAGTGAGAACTGTTTGAAGTGTTGAACTTTTCATGTGCCAAATGTAAGGGAAATGAAGATTTGTTATCATTGGTGTTACATTGAGCACATAAAAAGTTCGACGTTTGAAACGGGCCTAGTTTGGCAGATTCAAGAAACTGCTAATTTGATCGAACGTCTACAGAATTTAAAACAAAAATTTTATTGTCTTTTATTGGCAGCAACCGTTTTGGATTGATTACTTGTTGCTTGCTGAACCATTTCATTTTCAACCAATTCTTTGATCCCTAAATTTCAACTGAAAAGGAACACAAACCGTTTTCTGTTTGGGATTTTAAACACATCAAACACAACTAGTTAGAATGAAATGGTTCTTCTTCAGCGTCTTTAGAAAATATAGCGACAAAGGAAAAGCAACAGATGTGAGTTTGGCCTTAAGGGTTTTCAAGTGCTCCTGAAATGGGCCCTGAAATAGATAATAAAAACGTACGAACTCAAAAGCATCCGAAAAAATCCCAGAACAAGCAGAACAAGTTTTACCTTGACTGTAATTGGAGAATACAAGTATGAACGACATTGATTAAAATTCAGGTTATCTTGCGGTTAAATTTTGTTTAGTTTCATATTGGCTCTAGTTCCAGTTGAATCTGCAGATAACTTTGCAGATATGCGACTGAAAATAACATTTCGTGACAAATGCCGTTTCAGTCCAGTGATTGCACAACTTAAACTTAACCAAAACATTTCAATTTTAGGCAATGTTTCTATAAACCTTTTTTCTGCATGACGCGGGTTTAAAGGATTACTTTCAAGGGCGACATCTAAATATCAGTAGCGATACAAACTTGATCATAATCTTAACAATCTTCACTATTTCCTTTCATTCAAATATAACTTCGGTTATTATATAACTTCCGTTGTGAATTGAGAAATTCCATGCAATGGCGGCTTGGCCGTTTTGCGAAGGTGTATCAAATGTCAACGCTAAAACCTCTTTCAGCCGACCCACGCTTGGCCGTTGGAACACAAAGAATTTGCTGTGTTTTCAGCGCAGGCTATAATTAATAGATTAGGCCTGACGTTTGTCACTGGGGACTGAGAAGTGTCGTATGAACAATTTAATCAGTAGGTATTTTTAGAACTGCAAACTTTTTCACACGATACAAATTTTAATATTTTAAAAAATCGTTCGGATCTTAATTCTTCTCTGCAAGGTCCTAACGGTTTTCGGAGCCTTTTATTTTTTCCTAATTTAATAGCTGTTGCCTGTCACTCTTAGTTTATTTGAAAATTGTTATCCATTTCAGAAGCACTTGAAAACCCTTGAGGCCAAACTCGCTTCCGGTGCTTTTCCTTTGTCGCAATATTTTCTAAAGACGCTGATACGCTATTTTAAGTGTTGTTTAAAAATAGCGACCTCCCCAAAACGTTTACGAATTTATTCAAAATAAAAGCTTTCAGATTATTTAAAGCATTTGTGAAATAAAAATAAAAAAGCTAAAAACAAACAGCTAAAAACATTGTTTGCTAAACGTTTTTGTTAATAAACTTTTCCCTTCCCAAGGTCTGAAAAGAACCAGTTCTACTTTTAATTCCTTTCTTACCAGCTGTGTCACACAAGATCTGTGGATTTTTCTATTTCATCCTTTTTTTCATTCCTTTTTTATTCCCCCCTCTGAGAAAATGAAAATTGGTATTTTGCTGTAAAATACTTTTTAAAAACATTTTGATAAAAAAAGCAAAACTCTTGTGCTCGAATCCCGCCTATGTCCTCTTTTAGCCCAAATGTTCAAAAGTTAGCCTTAAAAGAGATCGATTTCTGCTGTAAATTTGGTATTACAATTCTTTTTCCTTGAAAAATCTGAACAGAATTTTTTTTTACTGCAACCTTAAGTAGTTCCTAAATGAAGACATTGCTCCTTAACCCAGGGTTAAAGCAGCATTTGAACAACCCAACCCAAGCTTTTAGCAGTTTGCCAATCTATTTTGATACTGAATAAAACTCGGAAAGCATACATGAAGAAATACAACTAGTAATAGCAAGAGTAAAATAGAGATTACGGTTGGAAAATATACGAATGTGATTCTCATGTACGAGTTGAGAATATCAAGAAAACAAACGAGTGAGCGCTGAAAACGCAACGAGTGAGTTTTCTGTTACGCATCAACGAGGTACCAGTTTTACAAAATTTCATTTTCGTGGGTGAATTTAAGTATCTCTAATAAAAAAGTGTTTTGTTGATTATGCACTTTAAGGTTAATTTCTATTTATTTTTATTTGTGATATATCCTTTCTTTTACTGGTGTTAGCGCGTTCAACTTGATTCCAAAGGACAGCAATATCACTTGTTTTATCCGAACTTTTTCAATCAAATAAAAACGGTGTCTGATAAAATAACAAAAAGGGGAGTTATCGTGGCAACGATGCCAAACGACATGAAAAACCTTTGCTGTCCCATTTAAGCTCGCCAAGCAGCCTATTTACATGGAGTTGGGGGACCCAGGGAAGTGAGATCTCCGTCGCCTCTACATAATTTTTTTTTTCATTTTTTCGTTGTGTTCACACGTAAGTGTGGCGCCCCACCGCTGAGGCGGGTTTAATTGTCCCGTTAGCAGAGGTGGGAAACCTCACCTTGCCAGGGCGACCTTCTTGCACGTAAATGATTCAGGTGGAATGCCCCGGCTACCTGGAGTGGGGTTTAGCCGGATAATTGACTTTAAATTCCACACTGAAAGCAATGGCTTGGTTTCGTGGCAATGTTGTATCATTAAAAATGACAAAAGTGAGATATAAGGTTGTAAAAACGCTGAGCGCTGGTATAATCAAAAAACCTGAAAGTTCGCTATTATATTGAGTAAAGTTACGTCCATCTCGACATTTCGTCTGTTTACATAATTAGCAATGGCGACATGGTGGTTAAAAATGTCAATGCGGAACCCTTGAAAAGATAGCATGTAAAGCGATTGAGTTTTACATTGCGGTCTCTATGTAAACAGACCCTAAGTTTCAGGAATACTCAAAATAACTTTTTCTGCAATCGTGAACAGTTCAAAGACAGGTCTGCAAAGAGCGGAATCTTCCCCCTAACATCCCCCCCCCCCCCCTCGGGTAAATAAGATAGAGTTCCTCTATTTGTGACGTTTTATATAATTATATCTTAAAGGGTAGCCGATCATTTCTGTCAGATGAATTTCTGAGAGCCATAAA
>JAODFW020971528.1:0-10517 GCA_027575235.2 Palythoa mutuki
TCGAATTTTTAGAATAAAAAATATACCTATAAGCTACCAATTGAGAATTGCTATCATAACTTTTTAGAAATACTTCAACGTACTCTTCAAAATGGCAGTACTCATAATTTGTCCCTAGAAGTGGTAAGAAAATTTTGACTGGCCCATGGACTATAAGGTATAGATTGAAATACTCCAGTCTTGTACCTCCCGGAACTAGCAGCAACAATGACGCTAAATCACATCAGTACAAAATAGAGCGGCATGAGACGAGTTGAAAAAGAGTTTTCGGGAAGATGGTAGTTCTTCTTATTTTTCACCAGCACAGGAAATTTTAAAAAGAGACGCCATTATGTGGTAGTACAAAGATGTAAAGTGTATATTTGAGTGGTGATGAATGCAACTTTTAGTATACAATTTAATAAAGAGCTAACTGTATTAGAAAACGTTTCGTTGCCATCCCGGCAACATCATCATATCAACTGAATGTAAATCTTTTTCTCTATATGCTAATATAATAGAAAACTATTCGACTGTAATACAACAATAGGATCTATCAGTAAAAGAACAATCGCTTACTGAAAACAAAGACAAATTCTAAGACAAAATAACATAAATCAAGGTTGGATACAGGGAGTACAATGTACAATAATTTGATAAATAAAAGAATAGTTTCCTACTATATTAGCATTCTGTTGACCTGATGATGTTGCCAGGATAGCAACGAAACGTCGTCTAATACAGTTAGCTTTTTTATTTGAGTGGTATTAAAATATTTTTATCACTGACACTTAAAATCATTGCTCTCAGAAGATTTTTGATTTACATTTGTTGTTTCATATTCTGGAATATATAATCCCAGATTGGCGACTTTGTACTGCAAATTATTCAGTATATCAAATCCTTGCCTTTCAAGTTAAAGACGAATAAACAAATCGTAACTCTACTCTGAATCAAAGGCAGAACTTCCTTCATAAGAATTAGCAGTTTAAGTCAATCGAGATTTTTGATGCCAAAATGAGAGACCCAGTGGGAAATTTTTTGTAAATATTTCGATATTTCTTGTTCGAATACTTTCTTGTAGTTTTAAGACTCTGTAATTTGCCATTATCTTGTCAACTTTAATGTTTAAATGTTTTTTTTGTTCATTAATCAATTTTGTTTTGTCCTTGACTGTTCTCGCAAAGTAACATAATTTTGATTCTATGGCGTTTTCCAGAAAATAACACTTTATTTTTCTACAGCACCTTGTAGAACACCGCCTCAACCAAAGAATGGCAGGATCAAGAGAAAGATTTACCTTCATGGTCAGAAAATAATGTATAATTGTAACAATGGCTACACTGTTGAAAGTTCGCCAGTCCCCCATTGTAACAATGGTCGCTGGTCATCAAATATTCCATTGTGTAAAGGTGAGGTTAGACTTTTTGTATTATTGATAGTTAATAAATACTTTATTAAATAATAATAAATAATAAATAAATACATTGTGTAAAGGTGAGGTTAGACTTTTTGTATTATTGATAGTTAGAGGTTCTCTTAAATGTTCTGTGTGCAATTAGTGGTGAAGTACTGCTTTTTGGTTTTCTTTTGTTCCTTTTTTGGCTTTAATTTTAATTTTAAAGAGTCGCAGCTATAAGTACAATAAAATTTGTCCATTGTTATTAACAGATCAGACACTGATTTGTAACTGAAAATTTAGTTTTTCAAATTTTGTAACATTTTTGTTTCTTAACTATGGAAGGATACAGAAAAAGAAAAGTTAAAGCTTTTTGACATTTTCAAAGATTTTGAAATTTTGAGAATTTCTATTTACAACTAAAATCTGATTATCTCGACCCATCAGAAAAGACAAATTCAGTGAAACAGGAGTTTAAGCCCAGCCCAGCCCTCCCCCGGTCCTCTCCTACCCGAGTGCCCTCCCCCTTAAGGTTACTGTTCAGTTTGATGGGTGTTTTTGGTCAAAGAGCATAACCCTGTTATGTCGCGACGTAACCCTATAAACCTATTTATCACTGGAAAGCTTATTACATTCCCTAAATCGCTGTCTGATTTTTATTTGGTAATTTCAAATTAATTTAGAGAATGAATGCCTTGTTTTCTGACCTTTAACTTCCCTTTTCAGAGTTCCGTTTCGGAATTGTTTCATTTGATGGTACCGATTATTACATTTTCATATTTGACACTATATGTAGCCCAAAACCGTGTCAACATTTTTGGAAAGCGAAAGGCTTATTTGTTTGTATTTTACAGCCAAAACTCTGAAATGGTACTTTCGTAATCAAGAGCGGCGGCATTTTACATGATAACTTGAAACGTTTTTCAAATTTCAAAACACGCTTGCACAGTTTTGAACTTAAGTTATTTATAACAGTAACTGAACTGCCAAGTTTCAAAGCAATTGACAAAAAACTGCCTGAGTTTCTTATAGTTTTGACATAAGATTAGTATCAAGAAAAAGCTTCAAAAGTTTTGGCGTTTCCCCAAGCCTACCGCACGTGTTGTTTGTTTTCCTCCACGTCCAAGATCATTGAGACAACTTAAAGTCACTTCCGGCAACACTGTTTCCCGAAAAGTGCAAAAAAATAATGAATAAAACGACGTGGTTGATTTGTTTAATTTGCGCAAGTGCCGTCAAAAAAAAGGTATGACTACCTGATTTACTTCGGGTGGATATTTTTATTTCAAACTCTCGTTCTGTAAATGAGATATCAGATTTTTTTGTTTGCCTTTTTAAAACTTTACCTCTGATCTATCTATATGGCTAACAATCTCATTTTGGTCTTATCCTTCGGTTTCAAACTGAACAGTGATCTTAAATGTTTTAGAGAGAGTTTGTTTTTAAAAATTAAACTATCTTTCCTTTCATAGCTTCGTGCGGCAATCCAAACCCTTTTCCCCACGGAAGAATATTTGGGAATACATTCCATCACAACAGAGCTACTACATATCGGTGTAATAAAAACTACAAATTAGAAGGTGTGAGTAGAAGAGTATGCAAAGATGGAATATGGTCTCAGAAGGAGCCGATTTGTAAAGGTGAATAGTGCCATTGATTAGAGGCAATTGATTAGAATAATAGTTTTAATCATTGTCAACGGCTCAACAACCTCATACCAGGGCCTCTGATAAAGTGCGATAAAAAATCCGACTTTATGCGGCATTTCAGGCCTCAATATGCAGTAATTCAAGGTTTATTATGTGGTAAATTATGCAATTTTTTTGGGTTATTTTCAACTTTAATACATGGTCAAAGGGTAGAATCTCTCTTCTGCATTCTTACAAATGTATTTGTGCAACAATTAAGAATAAACTACACACTACCTCAAATGGTCCATAACCACATTGCATGAGGAGCAAAGTAAACGATTTTCTTGGGTACAAAATGTACCCTTTTCGTAGCCTTGAGCACGTTCAAGCAATCATTGTAGTTGGAAGATGATATTTTTTGTCTTAGAAGAGATTTAAGCTGATTTCACTAAAAACGTAACTATTTGAAAATAATTCAGACAAAAGCAACAAGAAATATATCGTACTAGAAGATGAGATCAATATTTGCGCAAAAAAACGATGATTTTACTGCAAACAATGAAACGAAATAAATTGATGATTCTGTGTGGTGAACACTATCCATTGTTTTCGTTATTTACCAATGACAATACACTTTAGAATTAATTCAGTACCAGATCCCTGACACGTGAAGTAGTGCAAAAACAACGTATGAAATGGTGATCGTTTCTCGTCCTTTTTTGAGATGTTTTGGGCTGTGAATAACTAAAATATTGCATTATAAAGCACAACAAAGACAACTGTCACAAGGTTCTACCATTGTTGTTTACTCATATCATGTTATTTGTAAGAATTCTGTGCGATTTTGCGGAAATTTGCAAATTATGCGATCGGATGCGATTATTGACCAACTATGCGGTATCGCACCATCGCACAATATCAGAGGCCCTATCATACTGCTTTTAAAAGAACCTTAGTAATAACGCGTTCCTCTGCTTATTTTGGTTTCAAATATAATCAGATTTTATCAGTGTTATGTAAGTGCTATTCTATCGATATCAAATTGATTCTTTTCACAGAGGTACGTTGACCTTCAGTTGAGAAGTCTAAACAAGTGATTAAACTTGGAATTATGGCGTTAATGAAAAGCGACTTAAACGGCAACTTATCGTTATATTTTGTAACCAGATGTACATTTCAGAAAATAACATTTTATGTCTCTGCAGCACCTTGTGGAATGCCACCTCAACCAAAGAATGGCTGGATCCGAAAAAAAGTTTACCTTCATGGTCAGAAAGTAACATATCATTGTAACAATGGCTACACTGTGGAAGGTTCACCTACTCGCCAATGTAACAATAGTCGCTGGTCATTGAGTATTCCAATGTGTAAAGGTGAGATTAGTCTGTCTTGTATTACACTTGCAGCTATAGTTTCTCTTTGTATTCTATTTTTTACGAGCTGTTTTTTCTTTGTTTTTTCGTTTTATATCTAAAATTGAAAGCAATAGAACAGTTGTATTTTTCACATTACTGTTTCTGTGTTTATATGTGTTCATGAAAAGATTTTAAATCTACCCTTCGTAGCTCCGTGCAGCGATCCACGGTCACCCAAAAATGGAGCAATTTTGCAGCGGCCGAGGCAATTTACAAACGGTACAACTCTGAAGTTCGTTTGCAATGCAAAATATAAACTTATTGGTCGCAATTCAACTACCTGCAACAATGGTTCGTGGAGCGACAAAAGACCAGAATGTAAAAGTAACTTTGAATTAACTTTAGTAACGTCATTTTAGGGCACGATTTTCTGGAGGCAGAGGATAACTGGCCTTGATCCAGGCAGGGAGCTTGACTTGGAATTTTGTAAGATCACTCAAAAAGTTTGTAAACCCCTCACCTTCGCCTCAGGATTTACAAGCTTTTCGAGTGTTCTCCCAACATCCCCCATGGTTTATTATGCCGGTAAACCCACAGAGAAGTATATTTTATAGCTTCAATAAATAGTCAGTTTTCTCGGCTTCTTGGATGAAACGTTTTCAGGTGCGCATTCGAAATAGAATATGCTGACCAAAAAAAATGCTCCTCAAATGTTATCCCAGTTGACCAGGTAGCATTTTTTCGTATAAACACACGCAAAAATTTTGCCCAGACCCGTAGATAAATAGGCCCTATTGAAATTAAAAATTGTAACATAGTTCCGACATTTCTCTCTCAGTGGTTCAGAGATCTACTCTCCAAGGTAGAGTTAAGAATAATTCCGTTAAGATAATAATTTCAGAATAATTCCAATTAGAAATATGAAGTCTTAATTGTACAACTTCTTCCGTGACTAACCAGTCATTACAAATTTCTAGCTACGTTATGCAAACCACTGGTAAATGTCTTGCAAAACGGGACAGTGAGTAACAATGGATCGCACACGTCGTTTAGTTGTAATGCGGGATTCGCCCTCCACGGTCCAAAGACACTTTTTTGCATAAATGGAACCTGGATCCCTGCAAAACCACCAACTTGCACAGGTAATAAATATGATTTTAACTTTGGGGTTTTTCTATTCAAATTATACTCTTTTACCGGGCCGGCATTTAAGAACATAACAACTCTTAGGTTACGAAAAACATCCTAATATCATATTAGGCCAAGGAAATTTTTGAGGTGTATTCAAATGTGGAAAACGTCTTATTATTTTAAAATGCTTCGTCATATGGACATACACTTGTGGCTGTTTTTTTTTTTTTTTTTTTTTCAAAGTAACTCAGTAGTGACAGCAGAGATGCTTGTCTCGTCTTGGGTGTTAAAAAAAGATCTTCAACTAGTGAGCAAAGAGCACCAGGGGCATTTGTTTTATTTCTTCCTTTCCACAACAATATCCTCTTTAACTTATTCTTGATTTCTAATATTAGCTCATATTTTCTATTAATAAATTCATAATTCTTACTAGCTAGTTTTGTGATTGAATATTTTGTTGAGCCACTCATCTAACATTTGAAAATCGCAGGCCATCTAAATAATCAAATAAGGAGAAAACTGTATTTGTCACCTCAAACCTACGAAGCGACTTTCCTAGACTGGATTTACAACTAACTCATGAGCAACCAACAAATTTTTGGTGAACACAGAGGAAAATCTATTCTCGAGGAGATAGTAGCTCGTGAATCGGTAATTGTTGTATATATGAGCTCATCAGAAACCCATATTTGCTAAAACTGTAGCTTGGAATTGACCTTGATACTATTTCACTTTTACCACTGTAATTCATGTTACTATCATTTTTATAATTATCGTTATCATTGTTACTCGTATTCAGTGTTGTCTGAGTGATTGTTGTTATGTTTTTTTTTTACTGGGTTGCCTGTGGGCTATTCAGTTCTAAAACAACTTCCGTGTTTTTTTTTCTCCGCGAGAAATTGCGCAATATATACATACATGGTTTGCAGGCCCATATCAGGATTTTGTTGGTGCTTTGAATTTTTAATTTGTGGCATTGAAACGAACTACAGTTCTTCGTTTGCACCTACGTCATTAACTATGCTCTATTTTTTATATATTAAGCCAGCGTTGGTGTCGGTCATGCATGTGGGATTTCATTTTCTCTACTTGTTTTTCTTTGAATATCAATAATTAAATTTTCATCTATTTGATCATGCTCTGTCACCTTGGCGCAATGGCTTAAAGCGTTGACTATATATACAACAGTGAGCTATTCTCCTTTTCTTTTTTTTACACTTAGAAATTATTTTCTGAATAACTGTGATTCTTAAGGCTGTTTTTATATTTCTCTCTCACCTAGTAATAAATATTGCGTCTTGCGAGATGTGATTTTTAAAGCAGTTTTTATATATAATATAAATATATAAAAGCGATTTTCACTTTAAGAAAATAATTGCTAATTATCAACGAAAGAAGAAAAGGAGAATAAAAGGGATAAAAAGCCAAAAAGGTTTCTTTGGGACGCGATCTTCGAAGAGCGCTAGTCGCATGCTCTTATTAACAACCACAAGAGCCAAAAGTCTAGCATAGTGGGCCTGTGGTAAGACTTCTACAAAATTAAATGTATAAATTCATCCATGAGGTGGCTCACAGGGCCTTTGATTATTCTTACGTAATTTTAAATTAGAAATTTATTACTTTGGGGTCTTTATTCTTGCAAAATATGGAGGTCGACTTATCCGTGAACAGCTGGAAATTCTAAAATTTGCAAGTTTTAGGTGACAAACTGGAGGGTCGAATATACACGAAGAATTCGGGATTAGTTTTGAGAAAAGATAAAAGTGACTGACACAGGCAACCCAGTGAAGGCTCTGTAGAGCCTCTTGTTCGTTATTGTCAGGGTCTTGTTTTAGCCTTGTCTTCAGGCATTTATAATTCCTTAAGATAAGATGTTTTACTTTGTTTTCTCCGTTTAGGAACTTATCAACATGTGGGATGTTTCTCAGATGGAACGACTTCAGTGCTTCCCAAGATTTTAGGCATAGCAACATCAGTTGAGGACTGTTACAACTTAGCATTCTTGAAAGGATACAAAATGTTTGCTCTCAAATTTGGACAAATCTGTTTGTCGGGCAAACAATCTGCTGTCGTAACATCTTCATCAAAAGGAAGAGCAACAAGTTGCAGAAACGGAATGGGAAGTGTAATGGCCATTGATCTTTATAAAATTCTCGAAGAAGGTAAAAATCGTCTTTCCTTGCTATTCTCTTATCAATCATCGGTTTATGGATGGTCTTTTAATAGGATTTTACATAATGAAAACATTAACCAAGCGTTCCCTCGTAAAATTATATAAAACTACTTGGTTAAAAAATAGTGAACTTGTAGTTTGACTAAGGAACGGAACTTTAATCCTCTGTATGTGTGGTAGAGGAGGAAAGGGTGGGAAAGAAGGGGGAGGAGCAGTGGGAAGGGAAAGAAAATAAAAGGTTTGGCCAAAAAAATCTGAATTCGAGTGGAGTGCACTTTTTTGTGTCTGTGTCAGCATTATTCATTTTACGTAAATGTAAACTGCATCCGTTTCTGCTCTTGTACCACCTCGGTTATGTTTTCTGCTTCAAGTAAGTTTTTTATGTGAAGGTGACATCAAAAGAGCGCCTCACCCAATTCTTGTATTTTGCAAAATCTCCCAGTCTTGAGAACTGAAAATTCATCACGATTCAATAAAAATAAGAAGAGCTCAACTGATGAGTATAAAACATGTGTTTTCATACATCGACAAAACAGTGAGTTTACTCGATATCGAAACCATCGTCAAAGTGTTGCAGTTCGGTTCGTTACCAGCGTTTACCATTCATAATCAACACATTTCAATAATCGTGTCTTGCTATTTAGTTAAACCAGCGGAGTCCTCGACCCTATTGCGAAAAAGCTAAGAAAAACATGGCAAATTAATAGTTTTAGTCACCTCATAATCTTATACGCGCATTCATGAATAATTGTTAAATAACACCATCGAAATTTCGTTCGTTTTAATCCATAATTTTTATTTTACAGCTATGCAAAACACAGTAACTGTTGTTTATCAGACAATATGCAAACGTTTATATTTTAGGATTATGGCCCAATACAAAATCTGATTAGCACTGACCATAATTGAATTTTTGCTTTTGATAACCTGGGTTAACCATTTTTTGAACAATCCAGCGTTAGTTTCACTTATTAACATTTTTACGAGAAAAACTTAATATTTATTCACAAATTTTATTATAAAACATTGACAAATCCTGTTATCAAACAGTGTTAACCATATATCCTTTTTCCAGTTATCTCCTGTGGTGATCCTGGTGTTGTACGATATGGTAGTCAAAGGGCATCAAATGGCAACTTTTATGGTTCGTCCTTGCAATTTGTCTGTTACCATGGATACACGTTGGTGGGAGACAGCAGTATTATCTGTCAAAAGGACAAATCGTGGAGTGGTCTACCACCGAAATGTTACGGTAAGACAACGAATGTTTTGGCATTTTCACTTAAAACTGTGTTCCTTTTTTAAGTCACAATATCTTTCAAAATTTTGAGCTGTGACATTTCAGCTTAAAAGCGAAACGATTTATTAGTGAAGCAAATTTATGTAGACGGATAGAAGGCGAAGGGGATGATGAAAACCAAGAAGGAGATGAAAACCAAGAAGGAGTAGAAGAAGAGCAAGAACTGTGTAAAAGTTGTTTACTAGAATATACAGAATTTTAAGTAGAAGAGGTGAAGAAAAGTACTCTAAATGCTATAAAGATATTAAGAGATAAGGTACTGTAAAACCCCGAACATACGTTGTAGCTTTTGAGAAGGAAAGCAGAGCCTGCGGGAAGATGATTTCCTTTTGGTATACTGGAGTCGTTGAAAGCCAGAAGGAGAAAGGGAACATATACCAGGACTTGAAATCGGAATTAAATAGGTTCTGGAACTGCAGTAAAATGATAGTGATCCCGATGATTTGAGGAAACCTTAACAAGACTTGAAATGGTAGAGAAGACAACGGGTCAATGATAACTTTTAAATAAATTATGACAAACATGTTTCGACACAATTGTGTGACACCTTTAGACGTAAAGTTAATTAGTCGACAGTTCCTCACAAAAATCAAATGCAAATCAGCTTTGTTTGCCTGGACTGAGAATTTCTCAATTTTGCGGGTATTAAATGCTGAGCTTCTTATTACATTTCCCTTCTAAGTTTTGAATAATGTTATCAAATGGTGAAGGAGTTGAAATGGCAATTGAAAAGGCACTAGCTGGAAATGCCGTGAGATGATAATAATCTTCATACTTTAAAGGTTTTAAGTACTATCTCTAAAGATTTCAGTCTGCATCAAATCAACTTGAGAAAACTACACAACACCTGTCTTCAAGGCGCGATGTTGATCCTATACACAGCAACGTGATGTTTAGCTGAACAGAACCGGCTATATATTACATCCATAAAGTTGGTTGAGAGGTTAATAATGATAATTGTAACACTAACAAAACCAAAAATTTATAATAATAATAATAATAATGTTAATAATAATATTAATAATAATAATCAAATTCCAAAAATAACTAAAAACCTATAAATAACTTTAAGGATAAAATGTCTTGTAAGTTAAAACACTTTAAATTACCTAAATCAATGAAAACTTGACCAAATGATAAATTTCCTGAGCAACTTTGTTTTACTTGTGTTTCTACAACCGTAGCACCATGTCCGAGCCCACCGAGAGCAAACGGTAGAACTGTACTTGGGAATGATTTCAGTCACGGAGAGTCCATCTCATTTTTATGCCACCGTGACTACGTCATGCATGGTAGAAGGACCATAAGATGTTCTAACGGCCGATGGAGTGACAATTTCCCTGTCTGTAAAGGTAAAATGACAAAAAACATCTCACATTTTATTCATACATCTAACTTTTTATGTACATGTATATGTAGAAGGACGATGGAGTGCCATTTTCCCCGTCTGTAAAGGTAAAATGACGAAAATTCGTATATTATAATATAGTTAAGTAAAATCGCGCGCTCTGATTGGCTTATAACCATGAACAAAACTCCAATGGAGCAC
>JAODFW020971617.1:0-10517 GCA_027575235.2 Palythoa mutuki
ATTAACTTCAAAATTAATTTTTAAATTTCCATAAAATACTCCAAACTTCTCTCAAAATTAACAATCGCCCAATTCTCCTCCTTCTTCATATCTTTCTCTAAAAATGTGAAAATATTTCTAAATTTTCTTTCGCCTTAATACTACACGAGCGATCGGGATTGCCGATTTTCCAAATACATGTACAGAAATCACTGGGACTGTGTCAAAAGTCGTCAAAAATATATTTTCCGACTATAATCCCCCTTAAATACTAAACAGAAACTCTAAAGTTTCTGCACAAGAATTTAACTAGCTAGGTTGTTTACTAACTTAGTGAAATTTTTCTTGCTGCAGTTAAAGCGGAAACGCAAACGAAGGAGAAGAAAAATCCCAGAGCATGTCAAGACAGCTCTTGGGCTTGGCGCAGTTGGTGGCTCAGAAAGCTGACAGCGCAAGTACGATATTCCATGGATTAGTCTGTTTTTGTTTTTGTATAACTGATAGTCTTTCACATTTCTGAAGTGTAAACCAGAAACCACTCAAAAAAGCATGCAGTTGAACCATACTTAATATGTTATAAGTTTCTAGTATTTATTTTTGTTGTTTGGAAGCGAAAAAACAGTTTTTGACAATACAAACCTTTAATTTTTATAAGAGTTTTGTTCAAAATTTGAGATAAAGCGACTTAAGATTATATCACATTAAATATTTTATCAAGCTATTGTATTATTATAAGTGCAACAACATATCTTGGACTTAAACTGAGAAACTCTAGTGATGCGATATTAAATTTAGAGTCTCATCTTTCGTAAATATATGTTGATTTTGTGTTGACACATGCGTTAAACAATGCTTAATACAGCTCAGTGAGGCACACACTGAACACCGAAGCTAAGCCAAAGTTTACTGGTTCCTATGAAACGTTTATTCATATTTTTATGCTTCAACAGATTGCAAATAAACTATAAGTGTATTTAGTACAATTGTACCAAGGAACATTGTAGTTGCGCAGTATTTTGGCAGACGTCAAGGTTCATAACCCTGTCAAAATGCGCGTAATTTTGATACAGCTTACACTAAACCGATTACAAGGGTAAAAAGACTGTCTGCGTTGTACAATTGATATAGGATCTTAAAGGGGAAAAGAATGGAAAGGAAAAGAAAAGAGAAAAGAATGGAAAGGGAGGAAAGGAATGGAATGGAATGGAAGGGGAAGGAAGGGAAAGAAATGGAATGAAATAGAAAGGAAGGAAAAGGATGGAATGGAATGGAAGGAAAAGGAATGGAATGGAAAGGAAGGAAAAGGATTGGAATGGAAAGGAAGGAAAGGAATGGAATGGAAAGGAAGGAAAAGGAATGGAATGGAAAGGAAGGAAAGGAATGGAATGGAAAGGAAGGAAAAGGATTGGAATGGAAAGGAAGGAAAAGGAATAGAATGGAAAGGAAGGAAAAGGATTGGAATGGAATGGTTTGGAAAGGAAGGAAAAGGAATGGAATGAAATGGAAAGGGAGGAATGGAATGGAAAGGAAGGGATAGGAATGGAGGGAAAAGGATGGAAGGGAATGAAGGAAAGGAAAGGAAAGGAAAGGAAAGGAAAGGAAGGAAAAGGAATGGAAGGGAAGGGAAAGGTATGGAGGGAAAAGGAATGGAATGGAATAATAATAATAGTAATAATGATAATAATGATGATGATATTAATAGTAGTAATAGTAGTAGTAGTAGAAGTTAATTAATAGTAATAATAACAGTAGTTTTAATTATAATAATAATAATGATTGTTATTTTACTATAAAGGTTAGTATTAATAATAATGAGAATAATAATGTAATTTCAAAGTTTCGGATAACACTTAACGAAATATAATTTGAATTTGAAAGAAGTCAGAATCTAAACTTCCTTTTTTTTCTTCCTCATTTGCCCTTTGCTTTCTTTTGATATTCTCAGAATTAGAAACTCCTTACGTACTTTCCGGCTTGCCTCAGATGTGGTTGAGATCATATTTGGATTGAGATATCTTGTTAATCTTTTTCACGAAAGAAATTGCGCAAATAAAGCGTGTTGAAGCCTGGCACAATATCCTTGTTTTGACCAAAAATATACGCCAGCTTTTCTTATTTTCCGGTTCTTGCTGTAGTAATCGTGGGCTGTAGTTTTGAACCGCAGAATACGTGTTTCCACTTCCAGTCGCTATTTGTTCAGCGCATCTCAGCAATGTCCGGATTTCTCAACAGTTGTACGTGTCTTATGAGGAAATGCGCATTACTTCGTGTCTGTTGCGAAGCTATAGCTCAAATATTCGACAGTCGAGCTTCTCACTGTTTTGTTTGTGTCAGCCGATGAAGCACACAATTCTTCGACCATTCATCCATTGTACTTTCAAGATTCATCGCTGGAAATAGCGGTGTAAATATACCACACAGGAATGGTCAAGTCAAAAAGCAAATGTGTCGGTTGCTTCAGTAGCTTCTCTGCCTCTGGTTCTCGAAGACTACACAACCCCTTTGTGGTAAGTTCAAGTAAGTTATTACACTACAGAAATGTCTTTTACATTCAAGTAAAAGTTTCATAAAATCAAGCTGAAGCCACATAGACTATATAATTTGTTCTTTCTACCTATATATAAAGGTGTATTGGAGTTTTACAAATGTCATTTGAAGTTAGATTCAGTTTTCAGACCATTATTTGTTTGAGCTCAAATGAACTTTATTTTTAGACGCTACATTTTGTAAGGTCGGTTTTTATATAAAACTTCTTCAAAAATGTGTTCGGTAAATTAACAAGGGAAAATAACAACTTTGTATAATGAATCACCGGGATTTATCTGAATAAAAATGGATTTGTTTTAAAATTAAAAGTTTCTTTTTCGGAACAAAGATAAAGTGAATTGCTTATTGTGTCAATAGTAATGTATATTTATTTTTTAATCTTTATCCTGCTAACCCAGTCAGTTCTGGTAAGCCAAGAAAGTTTTACCTTTTGAACCGTTTCTTTAAATCCTATCGAGTGACCATTCATTTTATTTGTCTCAAATGTAGATTCTGGAAATGTCTGTTGTTTCACCAAATTTAGAAGGCAATTTGTGCATGTTTGATAACAAAGAGCACATTATTGTCATAATTTTTGGTATCGATCCGCTAGTGAGATAACCCTTTTGATGTTAGTATTTAAGATTATCACGAATTTTTATTTTACCGAGAAGCCGGCATATTATCTTTATGTTGTAAGTTATGTTCCTAATTACGCTTGAAATTTTTGATATTTTAAGAACAAATGCTAGTTCACTATCTGGATAGCATTTGATATGCGTGATTTTTCTTTTGTAAAATTTCTTAATGGTTATAATCGGCTGGATTTTCTTGCCAGTTCTTAGCATTGGTCGTTGTCTGAGCTTAAATGTGCGGCAAATATTTCTGCGTAAGTTGACATTTGAAAGCATTGTTCGACCGCTTTCAGTATAATTAGCTGTGTTAATAAAAACAAGCCCCGAGCTGAAACAAACCGAACCGCAATTTATTAAATTTTGCGGTTTTTGAAAGCATTTATAAATATATTGTCAAAATTCACGTGATGTGCTTTTTATAGTTTGTTATTTTAAAGCATTATGTGCATCAGAACTAGTTTGTGACGAAAAGCAAGTCTTAGAGAATTAAATTGCTCAGCTTTGATGCCTAACCCAACTCATGTTATGACATATATATCAAGCAAAAGACACTTTCAAACTATCAAACAGAAACCGAGCTATCTGCTATGAAAGCATGACAGCGCTATCTTAGTATCAATATCAGAACTGGTTTGTAGAAATTAGCGGCTGGAGAGAAAGAAATTGCTCAGCTGTTGTAGCGGTTAAGTTATATTGTGCAAGGCGAGCCATCAAAATTGAACTCATGTTAACAATAATATTTATCAACGAAAAGGTGATTTTAAACTCTTAGAAACCGAAATATTTGCTGTGAAAGCATGGCACTTACAGTGCTATCAATATCAGAACTAGTTTGTGAAAAATAGCGGACGATGAGAAAGGAAATTGCTCAGTTTTTGTAGCGTCAGTTACGTTATATTGTGTGAGAGAAACAATCAATGAAAACATGAACTCGTGTCAGTATGAAAACATACTGTACATCAAGCCAAAGACACGGACGCTGTTCAAGTTAAACTCTGAGAAAATATAAAACAAAAACCGATCTATTTGCTCGGTGAAACAACAGATAGCGAGAGCACAAATAGGAAATTAGTGTCTGCATAAAAACAGTTTTACGTGTAACTGTTACAGAGCCGATTTCAGCACTTACAATTATTTGTATACGTAGATTTAAGAGGTCTAAAAAGCATGAATAATATCGTATCTATTTTAGTTGATATATATTACATAGACCGTATTTAAAGATCCTTGTTAGCAGAGCTTTGCTAATATACACATCGATTCATTTTAGAAGAACCAGATAAATTTTGCTGAAGTTCATTGTTCTGAATATTTTGGCGGCTTCAGCCTCAAATTCTTTTTAATTTGTTCTTATTTCTGTGTCTGTGGGCGGTTTTTATAGACGGAAGAAAAAAAAATAGAAAAACATTGCATTGGAAAAACAAATGTCTCGCACCGCACATGTATTGTGCGACTGTATTTAGAGGCGAACTACCTTCATTGTTTGTTGAACAGCGTTTCTTTAGGTCGCTGGACTTTAATCGCAGTAAATCTTTTTTGCGTTTTTAACCTATACATTTTTCATAATTATCGAGTCTCAGACTGACCTTGTTCTTAAATTTTTGAATTTTGGCCAATTCGAGCTTCGTTGTTCTTATAAAGTTGTTCTTAAACTACGCGTGTAAGTATAAGAATTTTACTTGTCGTAGTATATCCTGTATGTACCGTTGTATGTCAAAAACCTGAGGAGAGAATATAGGCTAGAAATGAAAATTGGCTAATGCCTATTTTTTCTGCACCGCCGACTGTGCTTGTCAGCTTAGATGCTCAGTGTGGTTTTATCTAAATTGCAAAAATAAAAGTCAGATTAGTTAGGAACAGTGATGTGAACTATATATAAATATGCCTTTATTCTTAGATATAACGGGGGTGTTATGATTTATTTTGACGTTGTGGCTTTAACTTTTTCAATACGTTTTTATCCGAAGAAGTACTTCCTTTTTATACGCGTTTCATGCCAAATACCAATTGCCTCTCGTCACATGAAATTAAAATTTTGTGTCTCGTGTTTTCTCAACTGGGTTCCCATGCGGTGTGGTACCATACAGTAGAATTCATAATGGCTGTAATTGCATATTCGTGTTCACTGCCTCCACGTTTGCCATTTTGATTTCAGTAAAGTTTCACCATCTCGTACAGTCAAATTCTTTTCTGCGATATTTTACTTCAGGGTAGAAACGTCATAATTTTTTTTCAGGGTGACTTCTTCCTTCCATAACGCTTATCCGTGGTACTTGATTGATCGCCATTACGTTGTGGCTTGTCACAAGAACACAATTATTCGAAATTCTGAGAATGTCTGTTATTTCTGTCACGCAGAAATAATATTACAATATCTGACTTGTGCTTATTCCGTATTAAATTCATACTCGCTAAGTGTTTCACTTAAATGTGTTCGTTTTATATGTTTGGATGGAATGCTAATGGTAAAAGGCTTCGACAATTTGTCTTTGAAATCAATATCGCTTTTACCAGTACGACTATGCTAACTGTAAGTACATGAATACTTGAGCTAGATATGTTTCAGCCGTGTGACCGTCAACAAATTTTTGTTCTTGTTTACTTTTTAAATGCTTTAGAAATTGCTTGTGCAGTCGTGAATACTTAAACCGATCAAATTGTTTCAGAGTATTTTCTTTTCATCTGTTGTTTTTCTTATTTCTGTGTAAGCGGTTGCCTTTGTGCTTTAATGCAAACCAAAGAGAGTTGATCCGTCGTACGCTTTGTAAAGTTCAGTGGCGCAGTAAATATGGCCGACTCGATTGTCCTTTTCAAATTTTAAAGAGAAAATGAGTTTCTTTGAATCTGCAAAGCTATTGACTTTACCCCTTCAATTTAAGAACATTGTTTTCTTGTGGTCGTAGAGGACAAATAAACACAATTTGCAGAAAGAAGCAGAAAAGTAGTAACAGAAGCGTCACTTAGATATACTTGCGTCATTAGAATCAAAAGGGTGTTTCACTCAGTGTCGATCGCATTGATGTTATTTTGTCATGCTTTCGCATCTGTCGATGAATTGGGGTGATTTGTCTCAGAGTACTGTTAGAATGAAACAGATTACAAGTCAATATGAGCTCGTAATGTATACAAAACAGTAAAGGATACTACATTATGCCTTCAAATCTAAGATGCAAAGAGCTTATTAGTATAAGAGAAGCAAAATCCAAAAACTCTTGATGACGTTGTTCCATCTGAAACCGAATTAGTCTCGAAAACCATGAAGTTCTAACTTTTGAACCAGTTTTTGAAACCCTGTGAAGTGACCATCGATTTCGTTTTTCATGAAGTGTAGAAACCTTTGGAGTTATTCATTCTAACTTTTGAACATATTAATGAAACCCTATAAATCGACCATTTATTTTGTCTATCTTGAAGAGTAGACTGTGCTTGGTGTTATTCTTTCTAACTTTTGAACCAGTTAATGAAACCCTATAAAGTGACCATTCATTTTTTTGTCTTGAAGAGTAAAAATGATTGGTGTTATTCATTCCAAATTTGCTTGTCTTGTCAGTAAAAGTGACTCGTGTTATTCTGACCTTAAACCAGTTGAAGCATGCAAGTGACCATTAATTTTGCTTGTTGTGAAAAGTGTACCAAGATTTAAATTTGTAAGAACTTTAGAAGTTTGTAGTTGCATATTACGGGTTCTACGAGATGTTTTGAAATTATAATTCTTTTAATATTGTTATGCCTTGTAAAAGAACTGAAACCCATAACGTATTTTTCTTATAAATGTTTTATATTGGTCTTTAACTTTGTACACTACTATAGTAATGTTGCTTTTTCCACAAATATATACAAGAAATATTTAACAGTTTCTGTATTATACGCATGTTGTGAAACCTCTATATACAGCAATTTAGTTAGATTAAATGAAAATCCATAAAATATTTTTAGGGTGAAATCGAAAGCTGAATTGCATTTGTGTGAGTTCTGGTACCACAATTTTTGTTGTCGAGGAGCTTGTGTCAACTGATCCAGTTTATCTGGCTTTTTAAACATGAATCTTTTTGCCATTGCTGTTCAGAACTGCAGCGTAAACATTCCATTGCAGGGTTAAACATTTGCCTTTTGAAGAAGGAAATACGTTTATTTTATTGCCATCATTTGAATGCAATAATACGAAGCAATAACTGTCCCTTTTAAAGTTTGCCACACATTTATAATTACTTGTTTTTCTTAAGAAGGAAATACATTTGTTTCAGTATTATATATACCATCACACGAATGTAATACGAAGCAATAACTGTTCGTTTTAAAGTTAGTCTGACATTTGAAGTATTTTGTCTTTTTTAAGAAGGCAATACACTTGTTTATTATCGGCACATGAATGTAATATAAAGCCATAACTGTCCGTTTTAAAGTTTGTCTCATATTTGTAATTTCTTGTACTTTTTAAGAAGGAAATACGTTTGTTTATTACCGTATGGCGTTCACACGAATGCAATATGAAGAAAGAACTGCCCGACCATTTAAAAGTTAGTCTGACATTTGATAGTTTTTGTCTTTTTTTAAGAATGAAATACGTTTGTTTATGACCATCATTTGAATGCAATACGGAGCAATTAATAACTTTCCGTTTTAGAGTTTGCCTGAACTCTCCCAGATTCATTAAAATTTACCATGATCATGAACTTCCGTTTTAGGCGGAAATCTGAAATTTAGATAGGTTAACTCAAAGGTAGAACAAATTTATTACGTCTTCTTCGTGATATACATTGAGAATTCAGTGTGTAAACTGTAGCAGTACTAGTGAATCAGTCTACGCAAAGCTTTGTAAAGTTTATTCAGGAAGGTTTCGTCTTTATTTTAGTTAAGAGCGAAAATACCACGAAATTTTGCACGGTCATATTAAACAGTAACATAGTTATGTCGTCTAAGTAAATGTTATTATAATTTCTCACCTCAATAGTAATGTCGTCTCTTCTCTCGGGAGGTTTTGTCTATCGAAGTGCTTTAGAACTTCCACTATAATGCTAATTGTTTTTTGATATAATTATTGTTGTAATAAAGGATCAGCTGAGGAAATGTACCACTGCTAGTGTTATTAAATTATGACAAAATAGGTTAGAATATAACAGTCAGTTATACTTAAAATACTGAACACTAGTCAGTTGAATCTTCCATTGCCTTCAATCTCTCTCTGTCTTTTATTCAGTATAACAATTTCTAAATAAAGGTAGTATGTACTATGACCATTGGTTGAGTAGAGTATGTAATCTACTAGAGAAAAAGGTATACTACCTATAGTAAAAGAATCTATTGCATGATATGCTTTGTATGGAGTGTTAATTCTGAGAAAGCCGAACATACCACACAACATTTGTGGAGGAAAAATTCTTCATGTATTTCAAGTAGAAAAAACGCTCCACCAAAGCGAGAAAGAAACAAGAATTTTATTAAAGTGTTCTAGTGTTGGTAAATTACAGAAAACTTTGCATCGGTAAATGAAGGATTTTGCAGTTAACAAAATATCATGTCTTTGATATCTCGGTAAATTTTCTGATAATGCATTTCAGTTGACTTACGGCTATCCAACGCTTAAACGAATCTCGAATGTGTTTTGACAAGGTTGCGGGTTGGCCGATCGATATATTGACCACGGAAATACATCTTCATCAGATTTTGTTCAAAAGTGGATAGTATTTCCTTCCTTTTACTTTTAGACTATGTAGTCGTTTAAACCTGCGTAATTCTGGAGGCATGATGTCGTTAATGTAGCCAAAGTAGTCCTCGCATGATGTTCGATGTATTTTGTAAAAATCTCTTGTGGCCTCGTTGGTATATGATTGCTGTTATCTACCCAGTAAATGTTAAATCTTTTGAGTAACCAAACGTTACTGATATCTTTAATATAAGATCTGCATATAATAGCTTTAATATCAAAACTAAAAATATATAGAGTTCCTGAGGAATCATATATATACACAGTAGTACTATGCGGCTTATAGAAAATTGAAGAACGGCTGTTGACAATTTTGGCATGAATCAACGAAGATAAGTCTTAACTTTTAATCGACTTGAAATAAGTAAATGCGAGAACTGTTCGGCAGAAATGTGAGAAATTCAAAAGTTAAGGATACTTTGAAGTAATTTTCATAAGATTCTAGCACTTGGTAGCTTTCAGTTACTTTTTAAAAACTGAGCATGCATGAATTCTAGAAAGCATTGCTCCGTGATATTTGAGTCTTTTGAAGCTGTTTTGCAGCAAGGAGGTAAAAACTATCAGAGTCTGTTTTAATTGTTGAAATCATAGTTATCAGGGAAACGAAGTTTTGTGGTTCCAGTGAGAGAAGTTTAAAATGTAACGATGTAGGTGAGATTGAATGTCCTCAATTGTGTTGTGTGCGGGTGTTCTACAAGTATGACACCAGGACAGCTTCTCGGTGACTCGTATTTTATTTTACTTTCAGAGACTTTGTTTTTGTTTTGCTACTTTGGAGCTTGTTCTTCAAGAAACTTTTACTTTGATTGTTGTCTCGTACAGTAACTGTTTAAGTCTGTCACTGCTAATGAGAGCTCAGATCTCTCGCCGATGGCGAAAATTGACTAGGTTTTTTGCACATTGTCGAAGCACACTTGGGAGTTAAGAATGAAACCTTCTATTTTTGTACTCTTGGTATATATACGAACGTTATCAATGATTTCGATCAACCGTCTCTCTTGATATATTATGATTTTCAGGTGATATTTTAGTCTTTGAGTACTGTCGGCAATCTTGATATACAATAATACATATTTATGGTTGTCAGAAATCTGAGCACTGAATACGAGGAGACTTCAGACTTTACCACTGACTCTTTACAAACGTTGGTAAAAATCTTGTTTGTAAATTTACTTATCCATAGCAGATTCACAGGATAATATCGAGACTTAATCATAATATTATAATTTCAGTTTTTGGATTGTTATATCTATAAGTTGAATGAAAAAACATGTTTAATCTTTTAGCTGTGTATTCTAAATGTAGAATAAATGTTTGTCTAATGAGTTTGGCGGTACTATATAGATAATACAGAAATTATACTGACGTTATGTGAGTGTGTTTGGAAGGGAAAAACTTACGAAAGAGACTAAATTATTTGCAGAAGTATTACTAATTTGAGACATATAGTCTTGTCGTTTGCTTTGACTTTTAAATAGTTGGTTATCAGTTTTATCCGACAGACTTAACGTAGACATGCGGCATTGGCTGAGAACTTAGAAATGTTTTAATATCTAAATCTTTCGTTGTTTTTAAAACACAATGTTGTCATGAAAATGAATACCCTGGGTGCCACAGGCTTGTTTTTCTTTTCGAAAGAAGCGCTTCTTTTCGCTTCTTTCGAAAAGAAAAAC
>JAODFW020971722.1:0-17934 GCA_027575235.2 Palythoa mutuki
TCAAGAATTTTCATTCAAAGAATAAAAAGTATAAGAAATTTGGTTTTATTCACGCAAAGACTCCACGCAAATGTTACTGATGTTGCCATGTTAATTTCAAAACCATTTGGCAATGTTGATTCAAGTACTCTACTATGTTGGTTTGTTGATTGAAGGCAATAAAAACATTGAATAATATTGTTATTTGATATTTTTGGTGGCTCCTAGATTTTCAATCCCTAGGGGCCACCTGGCCCCTTGGCAAAAATTCTAATTTTAAACCCTGTGACTTGTAAAAGGTGAGAATGGTGACCAAATATTAATACCAATTATTTTAATTGTACCTTATTTCCTTGAATAAAAGCCGCCCTTGAATAAACAGCGCACCCAAATCATGAAAAATCAAATAAATGCTGTGGCATTTATTTGAGGAAATACGGTATATATCAGAAAAACAGAAAATCGTCAGTTAGAAATGCTTTTGAAAGTGAAGAAAAAAATTATTTATTTTATCTAAATAGCTTGTTTGGTTCCCGAGATAACAACGATGCAAATTAGGAAAGCTGTGACATCGAAACCAGAACTCAAAATGGCCCAGTACAACAAAACAAGAATTATTTCTTGAAATACATCTTTGACGAACTTGAAATGTGACACCGACATTGTAATCATAGAAACACGTTCAACTTTAAAACTTTGAGGTTGCTATAGCAACATATTCAATCCCAGGCCTCTTATTTCTAAAAGAGAAAATTTTCATTTTTTCTGCAATCAAACATTTTCCATTCAAACAACTTAGCTGGCATCAACTGTGGTGGACATTATAACTGATGATTTTCTATTTTTCTGATATATACACTTTAATGTTAATTGTGAAGGGAATAGAGGCCCAATTTCAATCATTCTAGCCAGAGGCTAAGGTCAAATGCAATTAATTTGTTGGGGCACAGATTTTTTTAAAAATAACTCGGGTTGGGCAGCCAAAAAAAATGAAAATTAAAGAATATATATAATTAATATGTAATTTACATAAATCAGACTCGTGTCAAGAAAGAAATAATTAAGAAATATTTTATTGTCACCATTACTCTTAAAGTAATTATTTCTTTCTTGACACAAATCTAATTTTCAAAAAGACTTTAAAAAAGGAAACCACAATTGTGGTTTTTTAAAACACGTTTGTACTCAGGTTGTGAAGCTATAAAGGTCAATTTTATGACATGACATTTTTAAAAACGTGACCAACTTTATAAACAATAGCATTACAGAGAAATGTCCATTTGTACAAAAACACTCCATTATTTACACAGTTGATACGAAGTTAACAAGCCTCTATTTAATTTAAATGTTTTATTGTGATACAGAAATCGAAAAGCAGAACAACCAAAAACTGAAATCAATATTGAACAATCACACTTGGTTTTTTTTTTTCATGTGGAAGTAAAATAACTATTAACAGTTTTTCATTGTGGTTCTTTCTGAGGGAACTAATGAAGATTGGGCATTTTTTGGTATATTAGCTCAGTTTTCAACTTGTTAAATACTACCGTTTAATACCGAGAAATTCACAACTGCGGTAATGTTTTTCAGTTCTCTGGTTGACTGTAGTGTTTTACTGCAATTTTTTGGCCACATCAGAATTCTAAGATAGAATCAGCAAGCATTTTGGCCAAAAAATATTCCCCCTCCATTCCTCCACTCTCCCAGACGTGTGGCCTGTGGTTATTTATAAAGTTTTAACATTACTGACTGAGACGATTTTTTTTTATACAGCACCTTTTTTTAAATTTCCCTTTGCATCCTTTTTTACAAAATATTTTTTACAGAATGATGCACTTACCAGCTGCTGGGGATTGATTTCAATTACAAATGGATCCTCTTGTTCAATTTCTGTGGAATGTGCTGGCGATGTTGGACGCACAGTCCATCCTTCATCCATACATTTAGTGGAGGCCAAGGAGTATGTGATTGTTTTCATTTGGCGAGTTACTGCAATTGAACAAATGCCAGGCCTCAGAAAACTTAACCTAAACCTAATCACTAATACAGGGTTGCCACTATTTGCTTGATGTGAAATTTAAGGACTTTTCCAGGACTTTCCAGGATATTTTCAAGAAAATCCAGTACCTTGTCTATCAAATTAACCTTGAATGCTTCACACAGTTTTTTTCAAAAATCAGTTCAAAGATACACATCCGACGCACATACCGGGTGGCTCAAAAAATGTACTCCTCTTTGATTTTGTATAGTTTAAAATGTAAAAGATAACTTATATTATTTTAACAAGCGTTATTGTATGCAGTAATCTCTAACTTAAATTTTGGTATATACTAGGTGCATTTTAATACAGCATTTTCGGAGATAAAAGCGTTTAAAGTTGAACTAACGTTTTGGGAAATGTCGAAAATTAGCAAAAAACGGCCTATTAAATTAGTTGTGACAACTGCTACCACTGTAGTGTAACTATTTGTCGAAGATTGAAATTTAGAAATGTTAAAGGAACACATATTTTTATCTGGAAGACGAACAAATACTTTTCGACGGCAGTGCACCTATACGTATGGGTTATTACGGTGTTAATATTTAATAGGCCGTTTTTTGCTAGTTTTTGCCTTTTCCAGAATCGTTGACTAAACCTTAAACTCATTTATCGCATTCAATACTGTATTAAAATGCACATGGTATATATCAAAATGTAAGTTAGAAACCACTGAATACAATGGCTTGTGTTAAAGTCTAAGAGAGTTTTTACTTTTTGATTTATACTGAATCAAAGAGGAGTACTTTTTTTGAGCCACCTGGTACACCATGGCGATCCCCGCACGTGCACCGTGGGAAACAAATTTGTGTCGTGGGGAGAGTCTGACGGCCAGAATAGAAGTATGAGGACAGAGAAGGAACGAAAGGTGTCAGTGGTCCCAAATCATTAAAGAGAGAATAAAAGATGCAATGTTTACGAAGTCAAGGTCAAGTAAGTTGCGATCGACACCCAATCCACTGAGCTCATTATTTATGCGATTATGAAGCCCCAAATCCACTATCTGTAGCCGGTGTAGGCCAAGGTAACTCGGCAAAAACACATAAACCGGGAGTTAATCCCGGCCCAGACGTGTTTTTAGTCAAATTTGTCATTAGATAATAACAAGCATAGTCAATTAAGATTCCTATTGTTTGTAGGGCTATTGAATTTCAATTGTTCACACTCTCAAGTTTATTTGTGTATGTTAATTTTTAATTTTTACAATAATGATAATAATGCTAATGATAATATAATGATAATAATAATAATGATAATGCTAATGATAATGATAATGATGATAATGATAACGATAATGATAATTAATGATAATGATAATGATAATAATAGTCTACTATTCATCAGAAGATAAAAATTACATATCTTACGTTGTATAAAAAAATTAAATATGTACAATTATTCTCAGTTAAAAAGTTTAGTAAAAAATTACAGATGAGATTAAAAAACAGATAATTGTACATAATATTGAAGGGATGTTAAATTGAAAGGTTGTGCTTGACGATCAGTCTGTTAATGAAATTTTGTTTACATTGTTCAGTTATAATTCTTGGACAGGCAGTAGATTTAGACCTGAGACTGTATTTAACTTTCTTTGCGACAGGGATGAGGGGTTTGTGAGGGAAAGACTGGATTGAGTTTACGTTTTTAAAAATATTTTTGTCTTGTTTCTTTAAAACTTGGTGAATATCTATCCTTTCTGAGATATATCGCCTCTTAAAACAACGGTCTAAAATGTGTTGTGTCGTGGTTAGTTTAGGTTCAGTAGATACATAAACAGCCAGAGCATTCGTGAATTTCGAATTGTGTCTGAATTTCGAAATGTCCGGACAGTGTCGAGTCAGTTTAGAGTCTGGAAGAAGTCTTAAAATCCAAAACATTTCTGGAAAGTATAAAAAAAGTCTGAAATATGAAATCCTTGACTTCTGGTGTAAAAAAATACACCCATTGATTCCGACTAAATTATTCTCTATAGATATGGAAGTTTTAAATTAATTATTTTCAGCCGGTACTAGAACACACAACACAGGCAATAGAACATTGGCCATTTGCAGAACTTTTGTCAGAAACGATTACTGACTTAACTTTGAGTCTGAAATATCGACACAAAGGTCTAGAAAAATCGATATCCTGCACGGAAAAATTCTAAAATTTTGTTTTCAAAGTTCTAATTTTACCGCGGCGAACCATATTTTCCGACACTACTCAAATTGCAAATATTTGACCGGCTGTCTTTTCGATAACTGAATGTTGGTATCCAAATTTAATATATGTTTGTAACAACTCGTTCAAGTTCAGGTACATTTTGTTCACATAGTAAGTCACTTTTTAATATCGCCCATCCCACTGTATTTGCACAGTGATAAAACACCAGTTAGTTTAAATCGTTGAGTCTTGGGTTCTATTTCCTTTTGGGGCAACTGATCTTTTCCCACTTTATTCAGTAAATAAGAGTATTTACTCTAAAGATAAACCTGATTCCTATCTCTGAAGATGAACGAGATTCAATATGCCATAAGTTATTTTGGCGGGTATATAGGCAATAAAATAGGCTCCAGCCCCATCTTTCGTTGTGAAAGGTAGCAGAGCCGTTGTAGTCACGGTTGATAAATATTAGATTTTAGTTTTAGTTTATTTAGTTGATATGTTATTGCTGTGTTGTTGATTTGGGGGATTTTCTGAGTTGACCGGGCTTCTTGCGTTATTTCAAATTCCATCGCACATTCCAGAATGGCTGGTGTCGTTATTCTGTCAGCACACTTTTATTTTTAATCTCCATAGCAGAACCTATCTTTATCCCAGATCTCTAAATAAGGCAACAGACAACAGTGGAAGCTTCTCCTCGTGCAATCGTTTAGAATAGAATTTGCTCTATTAAAAAACAAGACCTCGAGTTGTTTATCGGCGCGGCCCCCGCGGGCTTGTCGGGTCACTCAAGTCATATATAATATATATTGTATGGCCCAAAGAGCATTTTTTTTAACATGTTTGTGGTAGCTAGCGTGTTATATTACCGACGCAGGCTTTAAGTTTTTGAAGATCCACAAAGAGAAAGATTGTTTACAGAATTACCTTCCTCGGAATTGACCTCTCAACGAGGGTATATAGGGCGGTAAAAAGCAGATATGCGCTAACCATGCTATGGCTAAATGGCTATGCTATGTAAATTGGACTGCTTTCACTAATAGGACAATTAAGTTGGCTCTAAAAATATTTCACAGATGTTTGCAAAATTTAGCTTTGGCTTGAATCGATGCTTAGTTGTTTAGTTTTGAAATTTTGAGCTCACCTGCCCACTTGGAAACCCTGCCTGCTCACTTGCAAACCCAAACTAAAGTCCGGTTTCCATATAATCGCTCCCATCGCTCCATTCGCGAGACTCATGGTTTCCATTAAGGAGAGATTATGAGCCAGTTATTAGGCAGTTGGTACAGAAAAAGTGAAGGAGGATTTGCATAGGACGGATACCAAACCGTCCCTCCTAACACATCGTCCCTCCTAACACATGTAAGGTACCGGTGCAGCTTTGGTTAGCAGGCGGTTTGGTAATCCGTCCATTAGTTACATATCATTCGACTCCAAAAACATGTTCTCTAAAACTAAAATTTCTCTAAAAAACAGATTTTGTCCGACAGCTTTGTCGCCGCTTAGGTCTCATTCAAAAATGTGGAAATATGAATTGTTCTCATTTACCGATTATGCGACATATTGACTCACTGGGATATGAGTCAATATATCTCGAAATTTTACAAAAATAACGTGTTTAACTATAACCTCCCCCCCCCCCTCCCCCCCATCCTACCTATAAATCGTTTCAGTCACAGAAGAACTTTTTCGCAATGAAAGCAACGGGAGCGATTATAGGGAAACGCTCGCCTTTCTCGCATACAATGGACTGTAATCACCTTCAGGTGGTCACTAATTACATTACATTAATGCCTATAGTATCTATCCATATATAATCGTGTGAATTGTCCCAACCTCCCCAACCGTCCGAAATATATCAAAAACTCTTGGGACGATCCAGGCGACCCGAACAATTATATGGAAACAACATTAGACAGAAATATGGATAAAACTGCTGGCGATCGAGACAATTATCGCGATATTCCGGATCGTCTCTGATTTTTTCAGAGCATTTCCATGTGATCGTCCCCATAGGCTAAACATATTTTAAGATTACTGAACAGGTCGAAATGTGCAAAATACCAGAAAATTGAAAAAGCAGAATATGTTATTTTATTGAAAAAGATCTTTTAAATATTTTTTTTTCAATATAGCTATATTTTTGTTCGCGAGTTATTGTGATAACCTTTTTTTTACCAGCAGTCTGGAAACTACACGGTTCATTATTCAAACGCTGTTTTCTCGGTTCCAGTTCTTACAAAAATGAGGGTTGTAAAAAATATTAATGCTGGCTGAAATTTTTGTTTTGCCACGGAATTTGGCACAACTATAAATACTTAAAGAACAAAACCGTGTCGGCGAATTTGAAAAGAAGTCCTAATTGATTTTTATTAATCGGTTTCTGCGCCTCTCGGCTAAAAATATTTGTAATTTTCTGGAAACAAATATACACAAACCGCAAAATTCGTCGAAGCAGTTTTGATTGGCACACTTTGACGAAGTCAAAAAGGTAACAAACACTAGCAGAAGTTAAGATCTGAGCTACTGTTGACTTTATAAAGGCAAAAATTGAATAAAAAGTAGAGCTTTAGTTCGTCGTATATTAATATAATTTTCATATTCATTTAGAGAATTTTATTAGCTTTCCAATGATACAGAGGTTTATGGGTCTGTGATAGATACGAAGCGATATATCGTATGAAAACTAGAAACACCGCTCAAGGTGTCCAGTAACCTTATTAAGACGATGGGGAAAATACGGACGATTATATGAAAATCAGGCCTATTTGAATCAACAATGCATAATGCTTTGGATTTGACTTATTATGGCGAATAATAGTTTGCAGTGATACAGTATCGAGAAAGCTTTTCGGATTTAATCTTTACACGAACCTTTTGAAAGCTGTGTTCATTTTAACATGGTCTTAACTCTTAGTTAAAAAGAAAGGGGAGAGCTGGATGTGTCAAAGCTTTCAATGTCTTAAGGTGCTAACGGTTACATAAGTGAATATTTCGTGCAGCTGTCGATCTCGGAACGCCGTTGCGAAATGAGTTACACGAGCCAATACTCCATGCAATTGCTAAATTTGTTTCGAGACAAGTTGCAGATATGTTGTTGAAAGTAAAACCCTGTTCTACTTTTCGAGTTGCTGGAACCATTGCGCCATTGTCAGTTGTCCCGTGTAACATCACCATTAGTGCTTTTATTTTGGTTGGAACAGTTGCCTACTGATGGAGAACAAGCTAAAGACAAACTCAGATTGAATTTAACTCTTTTTTGCTGAGTTTTCAAGAGTCAGGTGTCAGTCAAATTTGCAAAATTTTCCAATTTCTTGAATTTTGTGATACAACAGACATTTTCTAAATCTAAATTTCGAGACAAACAAAATGAATGATTACTGCATGAAACATTCTTGGTTTGTCTGAAACTGGGTTAATTTAGCAGGATAAGCGTCAATGATTTCACTGTGTTTTTGTATGTTAATGATTTTGTTGCCAACAAAAAAGGAGTTTTCTCTGAAACTGGTAATATGGACCAACATAACGTTCAACAAACATTGGAGATATTTATGAAATAAGAACAATTTAAACACATTTAAAGCTGATATCGTCCGCAACCCAACTTCAGCCAAATTTTCTGATGGTTTTATAAAAAGAGAGCTTGAATGCCGTCAAAAATAGAAGGTGAATTTTGATTGGTTTTCAACTCAAAACTAAAGCTACATGTATGCACTCGTGATGTATATTACTGCTTCTCATTGGCCAAACGGTACTAGCGCAGTTTCAGTCATCACTATATATGGCGGTTGTGAAAACGGATGGACGTCATTACAAATGACGTAACGAACGATAGTCAGACATCTCTCTTGGTGACTAGGCCGAAAAGATGTTGACTAATTTGTCTATCACTGAGATGTTTCTGTTTGGTCAAATAGTCAAGTCTCATTGCACAGGATCTAAATCCAGCTTTCTCGTCTACTATTTAGTAGTGATGGGGGACGGGGACTTTTTTTTCATCGACTGATCGAGTCTTTAAAGTCTTTAAAATTCGCGCGAAAATAGCAGTTCGTCGAATAATATCGTAATGAAGCAAAATATATATGGATATATTGTAAGTAAAATACCTTATTATAGGAAATTAACCCTCCATGAAATTAACGCGAATCGTTAAAATTCGCGTTAATTTAAGTCGCGCTAATTTTGTTGAGCGTTAATTTCCGCGACGTTAATAAAGTGCAACGTTAATTTTCACGCTCTTAATTTCCAGTATTTTAACCCCAATTTTGGAACCTGTCCAGACATTTTTGACACCTAAAAACATTAACTAGAATCTTTATTTCTTTCCATTTACCCTTTATTTTTCATCTTTCACAAAAACTAAGGCGAAGGTTTATAATATTTCGAGTTCATCTTCATCGTTGTCGCTGTCAGAAGTGATGTCATTATCTTCTTTGATTTCAGCCAAGATAGATTTCCAATCGTCAACATAGTCTTTCTCGCTTTAATTTCTTTATTGTGAAATTCTACCTCCTCTTTCGCGTTAATTTTCTTTATTCGAAAGTTGTTTGCCATTAAATTTACAATACCTTAATTTCATGGAGCGTTAATTTCCTATAATTAGGTATATGGATATTTAAAATGTATGGATATATTGATGAGCCTAGCAGTTAGCAGGACATAAACTCGTTGTTCCATCTATAAGAACCAAGTTAAGTGACCCGTTCCCTGCACGAGTTCCTGTAGCTCAGTGGGTAGAGCGTCTGACCGGTAATCAGAGGGTCATGGGTTCGATTCCCGTTAGGGACTCAGAAGTTTTTTCTTCTGAAAAAAAGAAGCTTGTGTCAACAAAAATATTGCATCTGAACTAAAATACTATCAATAGTTTTTCATGTTGGAAGTATGGTAAAATTATCTTCTAGTCTTGATTTGCTTTCTTGCTTTGGTATACACTTAGGCGTGTCTGCTTTTATTGCAGGTGCAGATTCTAATGGTTTTCCTAGAGAGTATGAGAATCCGTGCGAAGTCTGTCACCATCCAATATAGAATACAGACTTACTGAATAAATAAAAGATGTGTTTTCAACTTGCTGTCACCACAGTGCTGTCTGCGGGGTCTGCCTAGGCCTCTTCTTCTGTTGCCGGTTGCATTCCAACTTTCTTTTTTTCACAACGAAACTAGCTCTGGCTTGACATTTAGCTCATGCAATATCCTGCTGTCTGTCCTGAAAACACACCATTTAACAAGCAACACCTTTCTGTACATCCACATCTCCGCTGCTTGAATGTTTCCGAAGTCCGCTTTTTTCGGAGTCCTTGCAATTGTTTCAGCGCCCATAGCTCAATACAGACAATATATACGGAGGAAATTAAGCCTAATTCTTGTTTCATCATTTCTTCCATATGTTTATGAAAACGCAGTACTTTTGGTAGTGTTTTCATCTTGGAGGGAGTTTTTCTATGCCAATCTGTTTTTGTATAACAGCTAACTGAAATAATAGCGCTGAATTAAATGAAATACCCACCCTAAGCGCTTCAATACTAAATGAAATCAATATGATATTTTGTCACTTTCCATAATTGCAAGACCGTTACATTAAGTTTATGTTTGCTTGATACTATAATGTGTCACAGTATCACATGTGATGAAGTCATAAATCACGTAACTTCTGAAAAAAACTTTTTTCTCGCGAATACCCCCCTGCAATACTCCGGTCATTGTAATAGTAAGAGTTACCATTCTGTGATAATCGTAAGGTACTTTGACTTCTTTACGAATTGTTCTGTCCCTGCTACTGGATTATAGATTGAAAGGTCAAACTCACAATCTGAAACGCATTTTGTGACTATAAGTCTGGAGGAGTTCTGGGAGTTTTTCTTTTTATGTCCCGATCATATAGAACGGGCTAGTCGGATCGGTTCAGCGAGCTGAAATTTTCTTCCGAGATCCCGGCTATCCGCATGAACTCTGTAAACATTTGGCTCGCGATTACATGGGAAATCTTCAGTCCGGTCTACGGAAATCTCGGTAACAACCGTCCAGGATCCCGGTAAAGGGAGATGGTGAAGTCATTAGAGAAGGGGGAGGATTTATTGGACGCCTTTTGAACGCTTCTGGCATTCTTTTTATTTCTGTTTCTGTTCAATCAATTTAGACTTTAAATACTCTGAGGACTGGCCGGGAAACCTTTATCACCAACTGACAAACCATAGTTTAGGTTAACACGCTAGTGACACAAGCCATTGACGGCTGTCAACAATTACCAGCGCCCTGCAAACGATTAATTCACGACATAAAAAAACACAAGGAATTAACTAAGTAGAACAAGCTATATTAACTTACTTTACGGATTGAAAGTGACTTATCATAAAACATTACTTTAGTCTAACAGCCAACCGATAGCACTCTCTCTCAGTACGACACTAACCCTAAAACATATATCAATGCAATGTTTGTTCTCAGAAAAAATTGGTATATTCCCCGAGCAGGATTCGAACTCCACGTCTCCCTGTATTTTAGTCAGGATTGTTAACCACTATACACCATCAGGGACCACCAAGCTGGCAACGTAGCAGTTTCAGAAATGCAAGTGCGGCCTAATACTAAAACTACTGTAGTGCGTTTCACCTCATATAAGGCTCAGACTAACCCTAAAGGTTCTCATCACCCTAAGTATAGATCTATCCACTGTTAGTCCTGGGTTCAAACCATTAACAGTCAATGGTTTGCGTCAGAAACGTGCCAACCTAATCCATGAAAGACCTCACCTACTTTTTCAGAGACGTGACGTCATCGCATATGTTACCTTACGACTGTCACATAATGGTATCTCTTACCATCACAATGACCAGGCCATTGGCCAAAAAAGCTTTTCTAAGAAGTCGCATGATTTATGACGTCATTACATGTGACTCCATAATATTAATAATTTCCGCGTCAACAAAGCAGAACTGTCAACCAAGTCCGCATTTATGATGCCACTACTTGACCATTATAGCGTCAACAAAGCATGAGTCTCAAAATTGCGGAAAGTGACAAAATAAAATATTATTTCATTTACTATTAGCATTAACGAGTTACTTCACGAAATCGTATGGATTAACATTTGCCAAATTGCTTATTTCACTTTGCTTTTCCTTCGCATTTGGATAGAATCAAGCTTTTAGTTTAACATCAAACGACAAATGTTAAACCGACCTCTAGCAGTTATTTTCAAAGTGAGCACTTTTTGAGCATTCTTGTCAAGGTTTCGAGCATCTTCTTGATAATTTGCAAACGCTTGGGCATCAGTCCTGCCGTTTGAGGCAATCAATGTACTCTTTCGGTAATCTTCTGCAGTGTTGTGCTCATACAAACAAAGATTAATATCATAATCATTCATTTATGGTTTAAAAACTTCAATATCTTAGAATCCCTCCTGTCAAAATCACTATGATATTGCCATCTTATCATCGGCATGCATAAACGGTCTAATTTAAGTTAAGATATTTCATAAAAGTCCCCACCGGCACATTAAAAAATTCTTTCAATAACTGAAGAACTGTGGCTGTAGCTAATACACATAATTATACACAATGGCTGGGGAATAAATAATGCATGACGGCAGAAAACGTTCAACATCAGTACCAATTAAAAACTGTGGACTGTACGCGCCTTTTAAAATAAGAATCAGTAAATTGTTCTTAATTTTTGCGATACCGTAACCAAGCTGAGATTCGCTTTAATTTGAGCACTTTTAAAACTGCCTCTAAACACAGCAGCACTGCGTACAATACATATGTGTTACGAGGCGCTTCATTTCCAATGCCTTATTTTTATTTCATTTTTTCTTCAAAATAAATCGCCCATATTGACATAATTCGCTTTTTGATAAAATAGATAAATATTGTTCAGGCTAGATAGAACGTTTAACCCTGACTGAGATGACTTTTTAGTAGTGAATCGTTTGGGTTTATCTGGCCTAAACAATTTTTATCCAAATCGCTCACAGACTAAGAAAAAATTTAAAACTACCGGAGGCTGAAGTTGCCAAAAAATTAAGTTATGATCTTTTCAAAAATTCTGTCTGAAAACCTTTCCTAGTTATTGAGCCTCATCCTGAGCTTATCATGAAATTGTGAAGTTTTCGCCAATTTCAGCCTCGTTGTTCTTGTTGATTAATATAAAGGTGGTATAAAAAAGCACGAAGCTCATTTGTGAAAACTATTTCATTAAATGACCTCGCTTGCCGGTAGAAGTTGTTTATAGTAGATCAGTAGCAGAGCTTCAGCCTGGGATACGGGAGCTAGGTGTTGTATTCGATTCCCAACCAGATCTCAGATTTTTTCTGATCTATTTCCTAACTATTCAAAAACCATAATTTAATTATAAAAAAGCGTGTTTTCTATTTGTTTCGAGATGAAAGGATCTTATTGTTTTTCCCTTCTCTAAAGTGTAAAGCTTAAGTGTTGCTTTTAGTTTCTGGAAGGTTGTATTAATCAATTCGCGCGTGGTTAGCCCTCACGGTAGTTGGTGAGGCGCCAGTCTACTGGTTTCCTTCAAATTCAAATATTTCAATACGTTTTTGGCAGGTAACCGTTAGCCGAATATTAGTTTTGTCTTTTGGATTTGGCCGTATGCCGAGCTTTATATTAGATTAGTAAGACTGACAGCAGGACAGATGGAATAGCAACAACAACAGCAATAATAATAATAATAATAATAATGATAATAATAATAATAATAATAATAATAATAATAATAACAACAATAATAGCAATATTGATAATTATGATGATAATAATAATAATAATAATAATAATAATAATAATAACAACAACAACAACAATAATAACAATAATGATAATAATAATACTAATTGTAGCAGTATTAATAAACATTGAAATAAATTGACACTTAAGTTCATTTGGAGCTGTTTAAAAATATTCTATATTAGTATATAATACATTAAAATTTAATATGATAATACAAGCGAGAAGTAACCATAGTGAGCTAACATAACCACACCCTGTTCTCGCTCATAAATAAAGCATGGCTAATTTTTTTTAAAACACTTAGCTTTGAATAAATTAACGTTTTGCACGCTCCGTTGACTAATCTTTTGGTGTCAGTCGGTAATTTATATTCAATTGAGTCACTATTCACAAAATCGTTGAAATGTCGTTATTTTTTCATAAATTGTGAAATTGCACTACTATTTTCGATTCTTAAACTTTTGTTTATACTCATATACGGAGAGATGAAAAAAAAATTCAATAAAAAGCTAGAAAATGTCTCGTGTCAGTTGTACAGGAGAGTAAGAGTGTTGTCTTCCTGGACACTTGAAAAATCCGGGATATAAAACCTCCAAATTTAGTTTTTTATACGTGCGAGACAAGAATAAATTTAGCTAGGAAAAGGAGGAACTCGCGAGAAACTGATGCTCTCTCAAAAGATCCAAACCGATTTGCCTGTAGACCGTAAAAGGATTATACGTGAGAATAATATCTGTCGGTGATAGACAAGCCCACGCCAAAAATGGTGTTATGCTAATTTTATATTCCCTTACGTCAGCTTGCCTTTGTTTTAAAGTCCCACTATTATTGTTTGTTGAATTTGTCAGGCAAATAAATATTTCGTTATTGCAGAAGACCTGGTATCTATCAGGGAGAGAACTAAGTGGGCTTGAGAAGTAAGTGTGATCTTCTTAAACAAAGCTGTCAGAGCCTTAAGATTGTGGGCCATAAGAAGTAAGTATTTATAATTTTACAATGTAACCCTTTTAATTCTTGGTAGGAATAGAATTTTGACTTGTTTTGGCCAGACCGTCCTAGCGTACCTCGCTCTAAACCCCTCTTATCGTTCTTAAATACTGTGGTTTTTTGAAAAATATCTGCGCAATTAAAAGTGCTACAACAGCCAGCCTAATTATCTGCGAGGATAACAATACAGTTATTAAATTATGATGTGCTATAAGCGTACGGCTGGGTTTTGAGAATTAACTTGATGGAGACGATCAAACAATTAAACTGTTTCCTCCTGCTGTCATTCAACTTTAAGTTTTGATAAGATCTATTTTAAGTAAATGAAAATGATTTTTTCCATTGCAGAATTTCGGTTTCATGCTATATCTAAGGAAGAAACTGAAACATTTATCACCAACAGCTTTTCTAATTTAAATACTTATAAAGGCTGGTAGATAATACTAAATTAATACTACATTCCAAAATAAATTAGCAAAATGCAGGCTTGAGCAAGTCACATGAGCATCTATGCTGCACATTCATTTTCAGCGGTTGTCCCTGACTAATTTTGCAATCCGAAGAGTACATTTCAAAATAAATTTACGCAACCAGAGAAGAGATTGAAGAGTTTTCGGCGAATATTGCCCCTGACTTATGGTTTCTAGCAAAGATAATGTGTTTATTCAATATATCTTTTGTTAATCTTCAAGTATTTCAGTGTTAAATGATTGTACCTAAATATAGCAACATTTGTCTGAAACATTCAACTGTTGTTAGGTGTGTGTGTTACTGCCACAAAGTTTCTCAAATGAGAACTTGGATTTCTTTCATCGTATGAATTGCAGCAAAAACTATTACGCCGGTTAGCCACAATCTGAGTAGATTTTCTCCTCTTAGTTATGAATTTTAACATGTTCTTGAGTTGAAAAGGCCGGTCAATGTTTTGTAGCGTTTTATCAATATCACCGTGAATATCGAGAGGAAATTCTTCTGCCTGCCGTCGATACTTGCTGTAACCCAGTGTTTATTAAAACTGTTATCTTCCAAACACGAGAGAATAATTGTTCCATTTATATGGGGGCTTGATTTGCGCAGCCTTACAAAGTAAATACTGAGAATTTTCCCACGTGATAAGTTTTTACCGGAAGTTCTCAATATTTTTGTTTCTGAACGTGATCATTATTACAGGGTAACACTGATTAAACTTTAACTGCCGCGTGCCGGAGTTGTCTTTCTTGTTTCTTTCCTTTTTTTGGTGTTCAGCTCGAAAATATTTTTTACAAGCTGCAATTTGGCATGAAACTCTCTTCATTTCCGCCATTCAGGTATTCTCAGCCTAGTGAACATTAACCAAAAGAAAATGCGTACACAGTTTTTATCTTGAAACTGACTTTCGTTTTATTTCTTCTATAATCCTCGTTTCGTTTTCAAACAGCAAGGCTTTTGCATTTTGCTGATGTTTAATCAAGCCTAACGTCATCAGGATTATTAGCGATATTATCGCATCTGCAGAGGATGACGTTTTCATTTATCTATTTTACATGAATACGACAAATTACTCAAGACAAAAATTGTTATGTTGCTATGAAATCGTGTGCAAAATGAAGAATTTATATGCTTATTTAAAGCAGCCAAATGTTGATCTAGCTGGGTGAAAGCAGTCTACAGGAAAAGAGAAATATCCCAGGCCAATATTAAAGTCTTGTCGCGCAATGAAACAAAGCCAAGAAACGTGCCAAAACTAGTTTGTTTTCATGGGAACACATTGGGTGTTAAGGAAAACAACTTCTACGGCTTCACTCAATTAGTGAATAGATGTTTCTAGGTTTTCAAGTAGAGGGGGTGTGTTAAACCGCGTGACATCTGGAACAATATTGTGGTTTTTACTTCGAGCAGGTAGATAAAAGATAAAAATATTAATAAAACATTTTTTGGAAATCCAGTTTTGAGATCTTTCCGCATATATAGTTCTATTCAGGCCAATCACAATATATTAAGCAATTTCTGTTTCTTTGTTCATAAAACTATAAATACATTTTCAGTCTTATTCCACTAAGTCTGGTTTCTACAAAGTCGTACGGATCGTCGCAATCATCTCACACTGTGTAGTGTGTTCAGCTGTAATCGGCACGATCATATGGACACTGAAAAAATTAGGGACGGCCCGGACAACCCAGACGCCAGCAATTCTATCCACAGTTGTAGTTCAGTTTAGTTCTTTCCATAATTGTCCTGATCGTCCCAGTCGTTTGCAAAATATTTTGGGACAAGTTGAGGCGATTGTGGGACAATGCGAAACCAGACTTCATTCAGTGATTTGATGAATGTGTTCTAATGTGCACATAGCAAAGTTAGCTTTGACACAGCACATGCAGGTGTTGGTCAATCGTTCATCAAAAATATAACATGACAAGTGTACTGCATAATTTTGATGTTTTTTCGTGATATTTGGTCCCAGAAGGAGGGATTTTGAAAAAAAGATTTCAAGAAAATGTCGATTCTACTCCTAAAGAATCCTACCCTATCCCAGGGCGCCTAATTGCAGAGACGAATCAAAAACCTGGCGTAAGTTCAAACATCCCTTCTGCAAAAAATGTTAGACCAAAAAAATCCTTTGGACCCCTCCGTCGGTCTCTAATCTCGTGTTGGTCCCAACACACACGCATAACTGATTAGAACAGGTGCATTAATAAAATTTGTTGCTGTATTGCATTTTAATATAGCCTGAAACGATGATAGTGTTGTGACAAAAAACAGGGTTCCATTGTTTTAAAATTTGAACTTATCTCACAGCAGTGCATTCTTTATTTGATCTAGAGCAAGCTATAAAACCACACTATCATGATGAGGGCAAGACATTTTCTTGGTCCACTGGTCGGTTTAATGTTATTTTTAGGTAAGTTTTGGCCTCTGAATATGCAGTCAATGCTATGAAAGAGTAAAGAAGTTTTGTATGTGGTTGGTAGGAGTTGCAAGATAGTGGTAGTAGTAGTAGTAGTAGTAGTAGTAGTAGTAGTTGCAGTAATAATAGTAGTAGTAGTAGTAACAGTAATAGTAGTAGTAGTGGTGGTGGTAGTAGTAGTAGTAGTAGCGGTAATAGTAGTAGCAGTAGTAGTATCAGTAGTAGTGATAGTACAATTAGTAGTATAGCAGTAGTGTGCTAAAATATTCCCTTTTCTCGACCCAGGCCATTCTAATACTGGCCTCGGACTGGAGAGAACGAAAGAGCTCCATACCAGATTAAAGCGGAGTATAGGCAACGTTTACACAATGGACTATTTCATCGAGCTCGTGGAGAAAATAGAGAGACACCCGGATGTAACGAACAATAAAAAGAAGATACGTGATGTGGTGAACTATGTGAGAAGGCTCGGTTACAAAGAAAAAATCTGGACCTATCTGTTAGGTGTTGCAGATGATTTACCGCCAAATGTGCTAACAGGTGATGTAATAACGTTAGGCTTTTCAAAAAGTTTTTTTGTCAAAACAACTAAAATACGAGCTCAATTTTTTAGGCTGATTTTAGTAGAAATTTTAAACAAGAAACAAAACAACGATTATTTTTTGGTAACGAATATTTAAATTTCCGATGTTGACGAGGCAGTTCATCAAATTTATAATAAGATAAAATTTTTATTTCAGTAACTCAGTTTATGAGGGAGACACCATATAAAATACTAGTTCAACCAACCATCACAGATGCACAACAACCTCCCCTAAATGGCGAAAAAAAAGTCGCGCCAAACACAGCATGCAAACGACAGGCGACATGCTTAATTTGTTTTTTTCATTTGCATGATTGGCTCACTGAAATAGGTGTAGATCTATTGCTTCTCTCTGGCCGAACTAAAGTAACGAAGTAGTAAAGATATATTAAAGACCTTCGCAGCAAACAAACGGTTTAATTTTATTGTGCTCTACCAAGTGAGTTATACAACGTTTCTGAAGGATAAACATATATCATGTTTGTAAAAACTCGTTGAAGACATACACGCTTTTTTTTTATAAGAACAACGAGGCTCAAATTTGCTAAAATTTAAGAACAATTTAAGAACAAGTTCAGGCTGAGGCTTG
>JAODFW020971723.1:0-10515 GCA_027575235.2 Palythoa mutuki
GAAAATAAATAGCAAAACAGTTACTGTTCATCAGCAGGATACCTAAACTGTGTGCAATTCTACAATTGGTTTCGGCTTTATGTAGTTTTATAGGAAACTTATAGCAGGTGACAGCCCTAAGAAAGGCAGTTTTGGGAGTTATATACACCCAAACGTCGGGAATTATAGGAAAAAAAAAAACAGAAATCGGGAGATCAAGAGATAAAACAAATGGAATAGCAGTTTCCTCACAATTTAACGAGTGCTGATGTGCATATAGTGTGAACTGACTATGCCGAGACTGATCGTAACCAAATTTTGGGAGCAACAGAAAGATCCAGAAAAAAATTCGAGAACGCTGTAAAAAAATCGGGACTGGTTCATTAAAGGAAATTACAACTACTTAACAGCCTTTCTTAATTACGCCGTCACCGCCTGTAATGTAAAACGTTGTAGGCTATTTCAGTAGCTTTTATGTGGGCTTGTCTTCAGAATAAACGTCAGTCTGTATATTCATTCTTTAAAATAAAATTAAAATTCTAAACTCAAAACACTCCTTGCAAAGTATTTCAGACGTATATTTCATCCGTCCGACACATACATATTTATTATTTGGTAATAAACTCTTAAGATATTGTTGCGTATAGTTTGAAACCGGTCAAACTCTCAGCCTAATAAAGCCGCAACATTTTTATTTTTCTGTGACAGGCGAAACTCAGCAGCAACATGTCGCGCTCCTATGCATGAAACTCACAACAATGCTAGCCTTGTTCACACGTATGCGCATGCGTATTGCAGGCTTCCTGTGCCAGAATTTATTGTTTCTTTAGACGATCGACAGCAACGTTGGGAAGTGTTGCGTTCGTTTGTATGCATCACGCAACAACTGCAGGTCCGTACGCAGAGGGGGTGGGATGGATGCGTACGCAGAGGGGATGGGATGAGTACATAAGCAGAGGGGGTGAAAGGGGTACGTCCTGATTAGTACGCATCCTCCAACAGAATTGAGCGAATTAACTGTTTTGTATTACTTTTTTTTACTGTTTTGACATCCTAAGCGGAAGTCAAAACCTGAAAGAAAATACCAGACAGCTGTAGATAGAAAGTTCTGTCTCCAGGTGAAAACCATAACTGACTCGAGGTTCACGTCAAGAAACGAAAACAAATTTATGTCATTCACAAAAACAGCTCGTCAAAGCAGCAAATTGCTGCGACTTAAGTTAACGCAACTCAGAATTTCACTAATTTTATGCTCTCTGATATTTTTGCCAACCCGATTAAAACGCAGGAAATGTATTTTAATAAAACCTGAATTTTGAAGTCTTGCGGCAAGCTAGCCCCAGGCCCCCCTAGATCGAATGTGGTGCTTTCGACGCATCTCCCAACAAAACATTGTGTGGACGGACCTGACTTTCCAACAACTCCTAACATTGTTAGACTTAACAATATTGGAACTTGTTTCGTCCGTTTGCATGGTCCATCAGACTGCGCATGACTGTGAAATCACCTGGTCGCGTCGCAGTGGTTAAGTTTTTGTCAAGGTGGCGAACGATCAGTTATGGCTTGTGCGATCAAAAAGCTTGATCCTGTGAAAAAGGGTCACAACGTGGTTACGGTGCCAATATTCAAGCATGTTCAAGCAACAGTCCCTTAACCCAGGAAAGTTTTAACGTTCTTATAAAATGCTGTTTAGATTTTCCAAGGAAAAAAATGTTTGTCCCAAAAATACAGCAAAAATACAGCTCAAACAAGTCTCTGTAAGGCTCGAATATGAACATGAAACGAAATGTATGTTAGCACCAACCAGCTTTTAAAGAACTGGGCGTGATTGGCTAAATATCAACTATTTGTCCGCCGACAGAGTTACCAATTTATACTCCTGAGCAAGATCTGGCAGTGTGTCTATTGATAAAATTCTTAGCACTAAACTGTAGCACTCGAGGGCAATGCTTGCGGTACAGGGTTCTTGGATAACTGTTTCGCTCTTATTAAGTCAAGCTCACGGAGTTCCGATTATATTATGAAAGTTGATGATTATGATGAGGGTTATGATAATGATAATGCTAGACGATAAAACTAGAAGATGTTGATATCGATGACGGTTATGATAGTGATAGTGATGTTAATGGTAATGATAATGATGATATTGTAATGGTAATGGTAATGGTACTGTTAATGATGACATTGTAATGGTAATGGTAATGGTAATGATGATGATGCAAGGGTGATAATATTGGTAAAAGTAATGATGATGCCAGATGATGATGATGTGCACCTATTATGATGATGGTGATGGTTATGTGATGATGACGATGATGATGAGGAGGAGGATGATTAAAATGATATGATGATGATAAATGTGATGGTGGTGATGATGATGGAGATGATGATACTAATAGTAATGGTGATGATGATGATGACAGCTGATGATGACAAGGGTGATAATAATGGTAAAAGTAATGATGATGCAAGCAGATGATAATGCCAGATGATGATGATGTGTTTGATGGTGATGATGACGAAGACGGCGACCACGATGATGATGATGATGATGATGATGATGATGATGATTATGATGATGATGACGATGATGATGATGATGCATATGATGATTCCTGATACCAGCAGGAGCAATACTGATAGCATTACTTATAGTATAGACGTTGATTATTCACTATATTCTAAAGGCCGGGAGCTAGTAATATAGAAGTTCGTGTTTCTTATTCACTACATAAAGACACTTTAATTTTATCTCTGACTGTATCCAATGTGTACGCCGTTACATTAGCATAGCGTTGGTAATCCCACGACTGATTTCAATTTCACGTTTTAACTTTTGTGGAAAACGTAATATTTGCTAGATTCATCATCTGTCTACAACTGCCGAGGTGAGGCACCCGAGACTCAAGTTTTTGACACGAAATTTCGAGGCCGTAATTAAATAACCAGAATCATTGGATGATAATATATGTCTTAAAAAATCAAGCAGCTTATAATTGCATTACAGCGTTTTGATTAATGACCGCATTGCTTGTGACGCGCCATTTTCTCCGTACAGTGGAAACCACTCAAGCTGTACCGCTTGCACTTTCCTGTGATCAATCATCTGGGATTGTGGTGTAATTGAAACAAATGTTCGGTTACCAAATGTTTTTGGAAGATTTGAGGTTCCGTGTTTTTTTATAGCAGCAAACTAACATGTGCTTTTGTAGTTATAAATCAAGAAACACCAGCTTTAGTTGAAAGAAATCTTTTTCTTGAACTTTGTGTTGTCTCCTCGCTCTTTAAAAAGCAGTTTTACTGATTAAATATTACATTTTCAGCTTCTAACAAGCTTTCTCGAGGCTAGAGGATTGTTGTAATCTATTATGTATCGAAAAATTTTGTTTTCGGTTTTAGTCAACCTTTTAAAGGCCAGGGGTAAATAAATTGTATGGTCAGTGTGATATTGCAAAATATTATGATAAAACACAAAAAATATAACGAAAAGAACTGGCGTCTCGGTTGTTATGACTATGTTATTCAAACTAAAACTAAGAAAAGACCTGAAGGAGGAATTCAAGCAATATCTTGTTGAAGTAAACTAGATATTTCTTGTTTTTATCGCTATCTTCTAACTCTAAACTAAACTACTGATATAGACAATATAAAAAGTTATAAAGTAACACTTTTAGTTGATATAAAACCTTTTGTTATTGTGGTGATAAAAGTCAGTGACAGCTCGGTTCACCACTAACAGCTCTACTTTAAAAACAAAAATATTGACTTACTCTTTCAACTTCAAGCAAATAATTTTATTTCGTCTTTTTGTGGTGGTTCGTAACTCACTTTGTTGCATTGATTTTGCAATTTGTTTCAAATAGAAAGTAATGATCAATGTGGGTGGTAACGTGTTAAGACATCCATGATTAATTGCTTTGTGCAATTACAAATATTTAAGAAAATTTTTGTTTCAGCTAAATGAAAGTTAGAAAATGATTTAGCTTTGAAAAAGAGGATTTTGTTCACATGTTGTCAGAGGCGCACGTTAGAAAGAATAACACAATCCGCCAGGTGACAAAACTAGGTTTAGGGAATCAACTAAAGACATGTAAAATCTAATCACAAACTGATCAAGTTTGATGATTTTCGCAGTCCATCAGTCAAAGATCACAAATCAACTTTTTATTACGCTGGGACTTCGGTCTGCGCTTGCGCAAATCTGCAAGCTGTCGTTCTCTGCAAACAAACTCAGTTTGCTTGTGTATTTTGTCCGTAGGTAATATCTGATTTATGAGATTTTTCTTTCCGATGAAGAGATAACCTTCAAATTTTCTCCATGTGGTCTCAGTTGACGCGAGACTTCTCCATTCAGTCGAAAGTGCGTATTGTTCAACTCCACTTCTCCATGGACCCGTGTTTCCTGTTAACGCGATCTTAAAACATCTGATAAATCAAGCGCATTTATGAAAGCTGTGTATGCTATTTTCACAGGAAATGCCTTTTTTCGTATTTATAGAAGATGAGACACGGATATGTCCTATTTCCGGGCTAAAACGAAGAGCAATTTCGCCGCGTTTTTGAATATGTCAACTATGCGACTTGACACTGCCAAGGACATATCTGCACAATGTCATACATCCCCTGTGAACTTTCTGTTTCTAATGGACTTTGCAAACTCCATACCCTCTTAAGGAGTGCAAATATTGTCTCATTTTTAAATTAATGTCAGGCGCTTTTCACTGTGCATCAATGTAAGTTTATAAAATACCTACTGTATTGTAAACATCTTTGTTTTAAAACACACAAAACTCATGAGCCGTATCGATGAGCCTCAAAAGATTGCAATTTTTGTTCACAAAAGGACCAATCGCACTGTGTCGACTTAATTTAATTTTATGCAAGTGATCACATTACGACTTGACCAATCGTACGTTACCTATCTCACGGGCTTTTTTGATAAAAATCACATCTTGCAGTGTAACCAATTAGTTCGGGTGAAACGGCCTTTGTCGCTGGGGCGGAACTGGAGAAAAACTTAATTGCCGGATAACAAATAATTTTCGATCACTTTTCGTCCATATCCATTGGATTTTGACTATAATTGTTTGCCGAAGCTTGACAAAGCCTTTCAACCAGCCAAACAGAAACTTGCATTGTTTCTCCTGTAATACTGGAACAGACGCTATGGAGAAGAAAAGAAATTGCTCTCTCAAAATCTCTTTGATTTTATGTTGTGTTCTGTGGACTTTTTCTCTCGAGGCCTGCTGCAATGGCAGATCAGGGAGTGCAGATAACTTGGCAGCTCGTTGGCAAGCGTGGAAGCATCCGATTCTACGAAAACGCGCAATAGAGATCACACAAAAACAAATGTTAAATGTTTTGGGGCTGCAAGATCTTCCAAGGCCAAACCGCAAAGTCGTGCCACATTTATTTATGTTAGATTTGTACAAATCACTTTCCAATGGGAAACACATCAATTCGGAACTGGTGAAAACCGTGCGAGGAGTAGTGGATCAGGGTAAGTGAGTTTGTGCGCTCTCTTATCTTCTAAACCTAAGTGTTCTTGTGTGTATTTGTTTAATGATTACAAGATTCTGATGTCTCATCTCTATATTGTTGAATCAGTCTAAACACTTCTTTTAAAATAACTGTGGGAAACTTTGGTTTTCAGAATGGCATGACGAATCCGCGACGCACAGGTACCTTAAGCGGTTTGTTTTCAATTTGTCTACAATTTCTACATCGGACCGAATTGTGTCTGCAGAACTTCGAATTTTGCGACTGCCTCTTGCCGAGAGAGAGAAGGAATATGTCAACCAACATGGGGTAACATACAAGGCCAAATTGTACAGGTCTCATGCTGTTAATAGAGTCAACTATACCCCATACAATGCCCCAACCCTGGATCAACTTGATGCATTTACATTTGATATAACAGATCTTAAACCACGGTGGTTCGTGTTTAATGTCAAGAAAGAAGTTGAAATGTGGCAAAAATCGCAGGCTAAAAAGGTGCCTTCTGTTTTACAACTTCAGATAGAATCTTTACTAAGCGGAAAACTAATTGCTCCTGAGAATTTGGGATTCACAAAAGAGGGACGAACACAAAACCAACAAGCACTTCTTGTAGTGTTTTCGAACGACGGAAAGACCAAATCCAGCGACGTGCCAAAAGTTCACAATAGTGCAGAGAGTAACGCAATCACTGCCGATTATTCCGATAAGCGCCAGACTCGAGACAACGGAAAAGAAAACAGTTTACATTTCAGAGTAAAACGCTCATCGCCAGCTACTAGGAATAAAAACTCTGCCAAAAAAGACGGAAAGAAAAAATCACGGCGGGGATTAAAAGGAAAAAGAAAACGCCGAAAAGAAAGGACACAGTTTTGTCGTCGCCGTCCCTTGTATGTAGACTTTAAACAACTCGGTTGGGCAACTTGGGTTATTGCTCCGCGCGGTTATAACGCGTACTATTGTGATGGGCCATGTGTGTATCCCATAGGACATTATTTGAGGCCCACAAACCATGCTGTTGTACAGACATTATGGCATGCTGTGAAGCCCCAGGAAGCACCGCCTGCGTGTTGTGTTCCCAATAAACTCAAAGGTATTAGTATGTTGTATATAGACACGAACAACAATATGGTTTACAAGAAATATGACGGGATGGTTGTCGATCGTTGCGGTTGTAAATAAAACTCGGAGGGCGAAGCGAGCTACAAGGTAAAATCGCCATGAATTCAATTAGGAGACAAGTGTCAACAGCTCTGAAGATTTTGATTGTTTGTACAATCAAGAACGGCTGTTTGCCCCATCCAGCGAGTTGAACGGTTCTGAGCCTCGAGGCTTTTATAGAACGTTACGAATTGTCGTTGGATAAACAGCTGTGTAACGTCGCTCATTCGTGCACGCGCCAATGGTATTTGTGAAGCATTTCTTAGTCATCACTTGAGCTGGACTTGAGGAGGCAGGGAATGTTATCTGTGTTATCACCCTATTCGAAAAGTTCAGAATGCTTTCTGCAGGCCTTATATTTTTCAACGCCTTGAATAAGAATCACGTTAAGAACGTAAAACATTCTTCTCCGTTTGACGTTTTATTTTTTATAGTGTAAACGTGAACTATTTTGCCCGAAAACCAGTTAATTGCTTTCTGCATATCATAATCGTTTTATAAAATTGTGAGTTTGTTTAAGAAACAAATGAGTTAAACACGAGTTATGCTAACGAGTGACTCGAAGTGAAGGCCAACTTGCCAGTCCGATTTGTTAATATTTTGTAAGACACTTTATTCGCAAACACAGACGGTTTTTATATCCAACGCTAACGGAAGATAAATGAGAGTGTAAAAAGGCGTCCTTTGTAGCGGTGTCTCCAAAGGAAAGGGTTGTAAATTCAATGCTCTCTATCGTGGATTATTAATTCATTGCTTGAATTAACACCTAATAATTCGTTCTTATTACTGCGGTAGTGTTGAGTTGTGACCCCAAGTCAAGACTAATTCAAGGCCGTTATGAAAAACAATGCATGCGCTTGCCGCATCTCTCCCAGACAGGGCAAATTAAGATTTCTACATGAATCTAATTCACGTACATTGGCGTTCAGAAAAACTGTAATTCTCTCGAAGGACAAATTTATCTTAAGTGATCTGTGGTTTGGGACTATGTAAATAAAAAGCGATTTTATTTATTCTTATAGTAACAAAATACAAATCCTTTACTCTTTATATGCCACTTTCACACAACATTAATTATTCAAATTGCTTAATAACTGCTATGCCAGGATTGTTTTAACGAATCTATACGATAAATCATTTGAGGGACTAAAAATAAACCAGTTGAATGACTTGTAAGTGTTATTAAAGCACGCTGACCGGGAGAGCTTGTCTCGGTTCATCTTGAGAGGCGAAGATTGAACCTGACAAATAGTAACACGAGCGATATGTTATTGAAGTTAGTGATAACCCATCACAAGTATCGACAAGAAAACTCAAGACTTGGCTCGTGTGGCCTTCGCGCTTGGCTTTACTGACAAACACGTTGAATACTTTTCGCCGGTGTGAAACAACAACGCTCGGTTCATGTTTCCGCACTTGTTTCATTTAAAAACTTAACCTCGGGCCATTGTCTAAACGGTCTGTAAACGAATCCCAACCCGAAGACAGTTCAAATACTTAAGCTGTTCAAATGCAAACTGATACGTTGTTTGCCCCAAGCCTAACGGATCAATCCACACCATTTTGTAAAGGATTTTCGCAAAATCCCATGCAGAGACTTTTCAGATTTTCTCTTCAGGTTCATAAATCTTGAGGTGTCATTTGTCTCAGATTATTCGAACTGAGACAAGAATGTTATCTTTTAGATAAGATACAGTAGTCAAGAAGAATGTTTTGCTGGTGTGTTAAACGCGATAACCCGAGATCCTTTAATATGAAACACGAAAAGTTATCAGCTATCGCTGTGCGCAGCCAGAGATAAAAGGTGAGGCGTGCATGCGCGATTGCGTAGCGAACGAAGAATTTGACGAATAATTTTCTTGTTCTGTTGATTCTGGTCTTAACACTTTGAGACGGGATGCCAAGTGATCAGAAAAAAATAAACGAACGAACAATTACCGCTTTAGTCTTTACTCTCAAACAGGTTAATGATAGCAGTTGGACAAAATGCCTTGGCTGTCCATCAACACCACTAAATTGCACGTCTTTTGATGACCTCTTCCTTAAATCATAATCAGCCAGGATTTTGACGAAAGACAACCAGGCCTTCATTATTCATGCTCTCCAAATATGGAATTTTAATTGCTTTTCTAGTTTTGAGGCATTTTAAAAACATTTACCAGACCCCAGGGATCAATTAGTTTTCTACACCTAAAACGCAAATGCACTAGAGAGTAACTTAGCAATCAGAAAAACGTTAAATTAAACAACTCTCAAATGGGCGCCGAGTGTTTTGTCCTTGACAAGAAAAAATATTTGTCCAGCAAGAAAAAAAAAACAATCGCAAGTCGTACGTGATCTGCGTGAAGTAGATTTTGAAACAAAACCCTTCCGTAAGTCGCGTGTCAAAGAAGTTTCCCAAACATCTTTGGGGGGGTCTGTGCAAGTAATCTCTCAGCCGAAGAAAACCCATATTTAAGTGCTGACCCTCCGAATATGATGGCAAAAATGAGCCGAATGCGGCACAAATACGTTTGCCAAAAGCTTGTCAAAGGAGCGGAATTTTAATGTATCACTGTATGAATTCAGTTGAAAGATAGCTAGGTGTTGCTTTCAGCCGATGAATGTTCCCTTGATGAAGTTGTCGGCAGAACCAAGGTTATTCACGCAATAGCGATAAAGTGAAAACTTGTTTTCGAATTCTCGCGATGACACACGAGAGCAAGATCCAAGCTATTTGTATACAGGTTATGACAAAATATTCCAACGTTTCACCACTTTTTAGAAATAAAGAAAACATAATTACTAAAATAGAGGTTTTCAGCATCTACTAAAAACTTTTTATCGGTTCATACATGTATCCAAAAATACAGAATACAAAGTATCATAGAGAAATTACATTAGATCGTTTTACCCGTGAAAGTCTTTTACGTAAAAGGCCTCAAGGCATTTTCTTTATATGTTTCATACAATTATATTTGCGTCAAAGAAAATCGTTATCTCGTTTACTCTCCGGGAGGAGTCAATTTAAATTAGATTTTCAACGTTTTATTTAAACAACGTATTTTAATTTTGTCTGCAACTACAAACTCGAATATTCGGCCGTGATTTGATCCGAATTAAGAAAGTTCTACACACCTACTTAATTTTTTTCATGAACTTTGTTCGGTGTTAGCAAGATAAACCGCCCAGCAAAAGTTGGTAAACTGTTTTGATGCTTTGAAAATAAATGTTTACACTTGAATCGTTTATTTTCTGATTAAACAAAACGAATTTTATAATGCAACAATACAATATTATTATTACCAAAAGGTAGAATCAAACACAAGAGTTTTGACACACAAAGGTTAAAAACAATCTTAATTCATGATCACTTTTCCAGTTTAAGAATAAGAATACACGCCTTTTTTTATAAGAACCAGTAAATTTTGCCGAGGCTCATTGTTCTTAATTTTTTGGCGACTTCAGTTCAGCCTCAATTTGTTCTTAAATTGTTCTTATTTCTGTGAACGGTTTTTATTGAAGAAAAAACAAAATAAAAAAAGGTATTGGAAAACGAAACGCCTTGCGCCACAAATGTATTGTACGGCTGAATTTAGAGGCGATCTACCTTCATTCTTTGTGGAGCAGTCTTTACAGTGAATCGTTTTATGTTTTATGCTGTATCGCTAAGTTTTAGTCAATTTTCTACCACAAACACTCTCCTAGTTATCAAGCCTCAGCCTGAGCTAAATTTTGGCAAATTTGAACCTAGTTGATCTTACGAAGTTGTTCTTATAAAAAAAAGTGTGTACTACTTTGGGGAAAAGGGTGAAGAGTGATGTCATGATGTGAGTAAAGAATATTAGCCGGCGGACCATTAGAGCTCGTATTAGAGGTTGGGGAGCGGGAGGGGTAGGG
>JAODFW020971812.1:0-10514 GCA_027575235.2 Palythoa mutuki
GTTTTTGCAGATGATGAAGTAGCAGGCGGTTCGTTCATGATAGTGGGTACTGTATTGAAGGCAAACTTAAAGTGTTAGCCCAAAATGATGCGTTGGCACTTGTTGTTATACTTGTTGGATATTGTTGCCTGCGTAGTTTGAAACCGATCAAACCTTTTGCGCAACAAGTCCCAACATTTCTATTATTCTGTGACCGGTGAAGCGTAGCGGCCCGTCTGCATGGATTACAACACACTTCTGCGCACGCGCATTGCAGAATTATTGCAAAGCGCATCGCTTCTTTAGATAACAACAAAACAACAACAATAACAACCGCAACATTTTTTATTTGTGTCCTCTGATATTGACAATGAATTTTCAAGTAAAGATGACAGCTAACTGTGTTGGCAGTTGTTGCTTTCGTTTGCATGGGTGCACCACAAAAAAATCGCCAGCAACTTCCGACATTGTTGGTCTAAAAAATGTTGGGACTTGTTGCGTCCGTTTGCCTTTATACACCTCACGTGTGCCACTAATAGGTGAAAAACTATGTTTAATAAGTTTATAACTGAATATGATTTTTATAGCCTTATTACATCAAAATAGGTAATGCAACAGTAACGAGTAAATAGTAAGTTAAGCTCCATTTAGATTACCAAAACAATTAAAGTATTTTCTTAATTAGACGCCCTCTGCGTTTATTTACAACTCAACCTTATCGAACCGGCGTTTAAACTAGGTAGGCTTCTAATCAGGACTAAGCGTTTATTAGCTGACAAGGTGATACTCGTAATAGAAATATAAAAAATTGTAAATTGTTTTAAAAAAACACACAAACGTATCGGGTTTATGACCCTTCTTCAGTAAGAGAAAAAACTGTTATACAGTACTACGCAATATATGAGATATCATAAAATATGAAGCACCCGAGCGTTTATGTACGGGGTGACAGTTTTTTCTAGTTTTAAGTCAACTTTTTTTAAATTTCAGTAATTATTGATCACAAATGATGTATACATAGGGTATAGCTATAGCATGTTACATAAAATATTCACCTCGACAAATGAAACAACACATAAACAATGGCATAAATTACAACAGTAATAAATCTCTTCACTTAAGCATCCATTGTGAAGTCGGCTAGTACAGTATTTCCCCGTAATTCCGCGTTTGTATTATTTTCTGTATCGCCGAAATTTATGTTATTAAAATATTAACAACTTAAGGACGCTGCATTGTTATCTTTATGTGTTTAACATCTACGTGTATTATATTAACGAATTCTGAAACTTCCCAGCTTGAGTTTGAATAAACGCCAAAATCCAAATAAACGCTGGGACCCCGAGTTTTAACTCCCACGGCGTTTATTGCAAACTTAGCCTTGCCAACCCGGTATATAACTTGGGTCTAATCGGGGCTGGGCATTAAATCGAGAAATTATGGTAAGTAGACTATTAATAACCCTTAACGGTTACCTTTGCAGACAACCTTTGTGTTGCAAGGTTTCTGTTCAAAAGAAGCTCCCGCTGAGAAGCAATCTGAACCTCCGTACATTGGTGGAGGGTTTGTACAGGTTCGATACCGGGTTACGATACCGTCGCCACATGTTGCAGAGCATGGTGTCCATTCTGACCAACTGTTGTACATTCCATCTTGCGGAATCATGATGTTTCCTCGATTGTCTATGAAGCTTGTTATTCAGGTAGACAAAAAAATATTTGGATTTCAATGTTTGAACTGCAAACATTTAACTTACTAACAGTAATTATGACCTTATGATACGACCTTTGCCGTTATAAACGCAATTTAAGCAATTGCGAAAGAGAAGCCTGAGAAAAATTCAGGTTTCACGGGAATCAAACCCGTGGTCTCTGCGATACCGGTGCAGTGCTCTAACCAACTGAACTATGAAGGTAAAGGTTCCTTTATTTAACGTCGGTAGTTCCTTCAGTTTGTACAACTGGTATCAATGGAAGCCGACGGTGCGCCCTTTACCCCCTCCCTCCGTCAGTACTCCGTTTTACGGGAATTTAAAGCTACAGCTACACAGATCAGAGGAAAGTCGGAACAGACATCGGAGGCGCTGAGATTCGAACTGGGGACCTCCAACACAGAAGGCAGCGCACTTACCAACTGTACTACACGCCTGCTCCTAGGAAACCACATCTGTTAGGAGCAGGTCAATTTTAGTGGGTCCATCTATGGTAATTATGATAGTGATATACTTCTTGTTGAAACGGTAGTGCACCGTTCTTTTGGAGAAGCACAGACGTTACTCAAAATCAAACAAGATTACTACAAGTTTGGAGCAGTCTACAGGTTTCGTTGACTTAATGCCTGACTAGCCTTTTATAACTAACTTAGACTGACGGGCATGCAGCATTCTGAGATCTGGGGCTTCCTGTGGTATACGTAGTATAAACTCTATTCAAATTACTGTGGGTGGGGAGCTTGTTTTACAGAGCGATGTAGGCTAAGCAAGATTAATGTAATATTTTGCGGAAAGAACTCACGATCATCAGAAAAACCAAGGGTTTCACCAAGGTATTTTGGTTTGTTGGTATAAAAAATATACTGAACTCTCCGTGCGTTAACTTTATATTTCCATATGTTAAAAGGATGTAAACAGATGTTTCAAGAATTTTGTTTTTAACTCATTATTTGTCTTTTACCTATAAACCTCCAAGCTCGATGGGCCTCCTTTTCCGTCTCCTGTTAAAATCACAAAATCATTTTTTATTCATTTGCCTATCACGGATCTTCCACTGACTAAAAAGGTTTATACGCATTCAATGGACGAGGTTGGACAAAAGTATTTGTGAATCTGAAACCAGTCGGGTTTTCATTGGTAGTCTAACCTTGTCCATTTACTTTTTTTAACATTTTCTTCATGATAAAATGGACAAAAAAGTGAAGCAATTTAAGGGCCTGTTTACATGGAGATGGGGGACCCTAGATACGCAGTGTTTTCTTTGTATTTATACAGCAGAGGCCGGAACCTCATCTTGTTGGGGTGACATGTATACAAACTGTTCAAGTGGGGTATAGCCGCTACCAGGGGTGAGTTTGACTGGTTGACAGTTTTGAATTCTGTGAACAAAGACACGTGAAGAATTTCACATACCTTGGCAGTCGTTTGATGTTCCATACTTGTTGAACTTGCGGGGCGACCCCTCTCCCCCGTGACATTCTCCCCCGTTTTCAAGTCCAAAGATTTTGAGCCCTTTTTTCAATGCTCTCTTTGCGCAATTCGCCAAGTCGTTACTTCCCTTTTTATTTCCTTTGCGATTACGTTGCGTGTGGGAGCCTTCTAGTAGCGGGAGCGCCGGGTCATTTTTATCGTTCTTCCAACAGCCAACACTCTTAAATACTTTGAGGAAAAAAGTATTTTTTTTTAATAAATTGGTTCGATTCCTTTGTCTGTTTTCACGTTGCTGGTGTTGTTTTCAAAAAAATTCGGTGCCCAACGCTTGTGAAATGTGGCGAAGAAGATTTATATTATACGTTTTACACATACGGCCTAATGGCAATTTGCAGCCACAAAAAAAGTGGCCACCAAAGTCACATGGGTAGTGGACATTACTCTAAAGTTACCTCTTCCCGCAAAACTAGGAACCGTGGACAGTTGTATCGGTGCTATTGGACCCAGCAAATAAAGCACAGCTATCTTCAGAGAATTCTGAACTATGCTCCAAACACTACTAATAAGGTATAAAGTCGAGGTTAGGTTCTAAAATATATAGTAGCAGTTAAAGATATTAGGACTAAACCTCGACTTGAAGATTTTGTTTCTGAGCGGTAGCGTATAAATCAGAAATGATCTAATGATCTAAAAAGTAATAGTTATGAAATGTGACTGGGAATTTAAGATCACACACGTCAGTTCATGCTCAATACACTTATGTCGCGAATGCCTTTATAGGGACCTTAGGAAACTACGACGTCAACGCCAACGACGACGGCTTAAAAATATATATTACTAATTTGCTCTTTATTTTTTTCTGTTGGTCATTAAAGTTTTATTTTCTCCGCCTTCAGCTTTGTGAACAGAAAAAGAGTAAAAGTTCATCCTTGAGAAAAAGAAATACTGAAGGCATACTCAGGGTCCTTACGTCACCTAATATTGCCCAATATATTGCATGACATGGCCTAATATTATTGCCTGATTTTGCCAAAATTTCCTTATATCGCCTTATATTGCCCAATATCGCCCCGATCGCGGCGATGGAAGGACCCAGAGAGGCCTTACTGAGAACATTAATTTGTTATCACGTCCTCTGTCTTCCCAAGAGCTCCATAAAATATCTTTTCACGTTCTGTTTCTAGCGACAACTACGTACATGCAGGTGCTCAGCTCAAGGCATGGTATTCCACATGCAGTTATTGTATTGACTATTGTTCTTAGCCGCCCTAGTCGGCGATAGCCATCCTCATTTCTCAAACTCTCTAATGTCAGCCACTAATAATGAGGGCGAAGGGGCGACATGGGTAGCTAGCGGGTGTTGATACTTACATTTTCCATCTATTTCAAACTTTTGGTTTCTGAAGGAAGGTTTTAGACTTGCAAATGTGTCAACTGTTGGAGAAACGCCGTTAAATGGAATGGACTTTGTTGTTTCCTGTGAGACATCGGATTCTTGGGGACGGCGGGTGGTGTAAACAGGGTAATACGGAGCCGGATATGCCGGTAGATACGAGGCTGAATATGTTTTTCCGTTTACAGTTTGATAACGACGAGGGTTCACAGAGGAAAATGGCGACGGGTACCAAGCTGCGTACTGGGACGGGTAGGGGTACGAGTAAGGCCGGGCAGGATAATTCCTTTTGGCTGGAAAGAAATTTAAACACGTCATTAAACACTCCATATGCAAATGGACCAGAATCATTGAGTTGATAACGTTATTCCTGCGCATTTTATCATGAGTAAATAAATCAGAATAAAAATTCTTCCCAGTGCACACATGAGCTGTGTTGTCATGATTGTTATAGCATTATTTATGCGGGACTGGTACTTCACTGTTAACCACAAAAGCTGGGCTAATTTCACATCACTCGCACCTTTTTTGAAGATAATAAAAATTGACATCGCAGTGTAAAATAAGATCTAACAATAATACAATTTATACATTTAGGAGAATAAACTACGAACAGAACATAATACAAACTGCCGAAAAAAAGGGTCCGCCGCGACAAGAGAATCTTTTGTGCTGTTGTTGTTTCAAACGAAAGTCGCAAAGTTTCTTATTTGCATAAAGGCATTTGGCCTTTTAAGGGATACCGGCGGATAGATCTGTGGTCGGCCCTTCACTTTATGTACTACACATAAAGATTCCGGCTACCAATTACCGGGCAAAGATTGTATTTTCAGCCCGCTCAAACGGGCCAGCCCTTCTCATATAATATGAGTCTAAGGCGCACAATCCACAGTTATGCTGGTGATACCATACTCTATGACACCCTTGAGACTAGCAGTTAAACGTCATATAAAAAGTTCATATAAAAATATAAAACACAAAGAAAGAAAACTAGTTTTTGAGAATTGTGGTTTTAAGGCTTTCGAGTGAATTTAAACATGATAAATTTTAAACTTAAACGGTCTGCAAGCGGATTTTATATTTATAATGTTAACGTTTTGGGTGCTTTTGTGGCAACATTCATCATCAAATTTATGAAGTTGTTAAAGCTTTTATTCTCACCAAACGTTTCTTCATATTTCGTTTTCTCGGGTAATTTGGATTTCTTGGTTTTCGCCGACGCTCCCACCACATTCATCATTGTAAGAAGAAAAAGGCTATGGAGGCAAAATAACTTTGACCAAACCATGATCAGTTGTTGCCTGCAAACCAAAGTAAAAACAATTAGCCTTTGGGGACTTAAGATAAAGTAGTGAAAGGAAAATTTGACAGACTAAAATATCCCCAAGTGCTAGCTAATGATAATAATAACTTTATTAGGTTTCCCAAACGGGTTTTTCAAACCTAACTTACAATAAAAAAGTAAATAATAGTAGTAATCACAATAATAAAAATAAGTACATGTGGTTGGCTAATATGCAGTTAATACAGTTGATTAATTCTGTATTGTGGGGATCTAACAGACAAAACTATCCCCAAGGGGTTGGCTAATGATGCAGTACATGTGTTGATCGATCCACGAGCAGCGCCCAGGCACTAAATCTATGTGGACTTACAGACCATGGTTAATCAAATCTTATTGAAAATTAAATTTGCAGTTTTACTTCGTTATTGATTTCATACAAATACTGTATTTTTATAAGTCCACACTAATTTATTGCCTGGGCTGCTTGTGATCGATCGTGTATTATGGAATATACTCATAGACCTGCTCCAAACTTTTGATGTTTTTGAGTTGAAACTGTATCCCCAAGTACAGAGTTTTGTAAATGGCCGATTTTCCATCCTATGCCCGACCAACTCCCAAGTCAGTTTAAATTGCACTTTTAACAGTTTCCTACTTTCATCCATTTCTCGCCGCAACTTGCTACAAAATTGTGCCACATTATGCATTTAGTTTAAAAAACTTAAACGTTTTCTCATCTGATAATCTTTTTTGGGAAAATGTCAAATATCAGTTTAAAATGAGACAACATTGCACTTGGTGTAGTATATTTTCCCAAAAAGGTAATAAAAGGAAAAGAAGCTTTATTTAACGAGGGTAGCACGTAACAGTGTCCACGTGACACTGATAAACTTGTGGCCCTCGGTGCGCACTTTACCCCCCTTCCTCTGTCAGTGCTCCGTTTTACGGGTATTTAAAGCTCAAGCTACACGGATGAGAGGAAAGTCGGAACAGGCGTTGGAGCCACTGAGAATCAAACTAGGGACCTCCAGCACAGAAGGCAGCGCACTTACCAGTTGTGCTACACCTGATCCTCACAATCCTCACAGCTATTATGTGTTATATAAGCTATTTTGCTATTTTTTGTATTATAAAAGCTATCTTGTTTTCTGAATTTTGGCTATTTTAGTTTTACCGCCCGTTTAAACGTAATGGCGTCCCAGCAGTGAGCTTTCAGTCGTACTCAGTTTTTATCACGGTCAGTTCAAGTCTAATTTCAGAGCTTGTAGAGTATTTATTTGTGCTATTTCAATATTTCAAAACATATGCAATTACTATTGTGACAGCGATTTCAAACTTAAGTTGGCACATAAAAGAATTTATGGAGTCTGTTAAGTTGGCACATAAAAGAATTTATGGAGTCCGTGAAAAGACGTCGACTATTTATCTTTTTTCTTGCTTCGCATGTAATCCTCTGCTCCTTACGAACGCGGCGGACAGCTTTTATGAGATACCACTTACGAACTTAGGTAGCAACTTTTGCGAAGGAAGAAAAAAAGATGCAACTAAATAAAGGCTGATACTTGTCGACAAATGTTGAATCTGAGTGTTAACTAAGACAGAACCGTATACTAAAAACCCAATTTTTTATGTCGACTATGATGTATTATTTCTAGAGACTGCGATTGATTTAAACGTGACTTACTTGAGGTGAATGATCCACTTGCTGTTGTATTTACACCATTGCTTTAAGAAGAGAGAGAAGAACGAATCGCAAAGGATTAGTTCTTAGGATTTCAACTATTACATCACATTCTTGTATCAAACAAGTGCTCGCTTTCTTTCTTTGAAAGATTTTATTAGATTTTAGCCGGTGGTTTGCTTCAAATGAATCACCGGGCATATTCACAACGACATTTTACCTGGTTGTATATTGCGGGTCCCGGATGTTTTCTCAACGTCTGTTACTGTGTGCCTCTAGTCGTCCTTTCGATAGTATCTTCTCAACTTTAGTTAGTAGTATTATAATTTCATAACTGTTGTGTATCGGGGAACAGAAATAACGAAAAAGAAGAAGAGTAACGACTGAATGAAAACAACAACATATATTCTGCACGATCGCCAACTTACAACTCACATGTCAACTCACATGTTTTCAATCTATAAGCGGGGAGTCCCTGCGCCCCTGATCTGATCTTACTTCCGGTATGTAACACATATAACCGTAAGCGCCAACGACCAAACCGCCGACATGCATGCAGTGATGGGACAGTTAAGGCATTTTAAAACCAGAGATTTGATCATACATAGGTTAGATCGACATGTACATTTTTACTAAAAGTTTTCCTGTTACCAGGTGGATTCATAAAACTGATTAAAAAATATTTGTTGCACAGGTTAAAATGTTTTAAAATCCCGATGTTTTGATCGTATCCACAGTCTTCTTCAGAGTAAAGTGATGGTAAAAGTATCAAGCAATGCGTTTAAAAAGTCAGAAACATTAAATATGATTAAAAACTATTGTTTCTTTCTTTGAAAGACAAGTATAAATGCATTGTTTGATACTTATACTATCACTTTATCTTAACCCTAGAAGCCTCAAGGATCCGTTCGACCTCCTTCCCCCCTCCCCCCTTGATTTTTTGGCCTCCAATCTTAACGCCTTGACCAATTGCCAACTGTTCCTTGATAAAGAATACGTGTTTTGACACTATTTAAATGATGTCATCATTGATGATGTCATCACAGGAAGTCACGAAAGTTGGACTTTTTAAAACTTTTGTAGATATTTTTCTAAAAATTGAAAAATTATCGTTACTTTTCATTTTTTCTCACTATTTTACATTTTCATCACATGAAATGGTATTTCCTTTCATTTCCTATAATATCTCTCAATTTTCGACAAATCTTAAAATCAACAATTAATCCAAGATGGTGGCCATTTTGGATTTTTGTTTCTGGTGGCCATGGTAACAAAGGAATTGTCACGTGGTTCAAATTAAATGAAAGTTCGAGGTCCAATGAATATTCATGCCAAATCTCAAGTCGATCGGACCACGCATAACGAAACAGGCTATATGTTTATATGTTTGGCGATAAGAGGCTTGAGGCTTGAAGAGTCAAAAAAGACTCGACTGTGGATACAGTCGAAATGCGGGACTTTGAAACTTTTTAACCAGTGCAACAAACTATTTTTAATCACTTATATACATTTTCATTTTGATAGACCTTGACGAGAGTTAGAGAATTATTGTTTTTATTTAGTTTTTAAAACTTAAAAGTTGTGTTCACCATTTGTCTTTTAGGCTCAACACGTACGCATTGTAAATATTGTCACGTTGATTAATTCATTGACTGGTACATAAAACATGTAATCAGTTCTCAAGGAGCGCAATATAAGTTGAATTTCATCAAGTGTTACCACTGTTGCTATTACCATGGTTGCTAATAGTGTATCTGTTTTGAAATGTTTTTATTACCAAGAACACTGTTACCATGGTTGCTAACAGTGTATCTATTTTGAAATGTTTTTATTACCAAGGACACTGTTACCATGGTTGTTAGTAAATAAAAGCAGAGACAAAAAGAACCTGAGATGTTTTTCGCCAAATTATTATTCAAACAATAATCTTACTCCAAATTCATCCGCACTGATCAGTTTCATTCTCGGGTTAAGTTTATCAAATGGCCAAAACTCAGTTAGAGAAAATGTGGAAACGATCTCTGCATTTCTGGCATCGAAAGAAATACTGCGTAATTGCTCCTTCAAACAGCAATGGAGATCCTTTCCAAAACGTATTGGACATAAGCTGCTGCTTTGTTGATTTGTCTTGGGCAGAATGGCGACAAGGCCAGAAATTTAATCCAATCAGGCCCGATAGGGGAGAAACATTATTATTTCACCGAAGAGCAGCAATTTCGGAGGAGACGGAGAAACATATTTGGTACAAAGGTTTTAACCTCCTTGGAATAAGGGAGCGTATTTGTAGAGCCATGTATTTACAAACATGCGAATTTATTTGAATCAATGTCTGAAAAGACGGTCAGTAAAATAAAGTAACTAGTTTATTATTATTATTACCATTGTTTTTGGTTTTGTTTTGTCTATCTGTTTATGTAAATTTTCTTCATTTTCTTGATAATGCTGACAGGATGTCATCGAAACGTCCAAATTTGTCCGCGTTAGTTTTTCTGATTAACTTAATAACAAAAGTCAATCTTACACAAATTATTATTATTATTATTACTGTTATTATTGTATTGTTGTTGTTGTTATTATTATGATAATATACATGAAAAATTACAGGAACGGTGCATTTTTGAGGTAACACAGTACAAAAACAAGGTAGCACAGTGCAGGTATTAATCGATGCTAATTGGCTAAAAACAATAAAAAGTAAGGACAACTATAACTACGATTACGACTACGATTACAACTACGGTTAAGACTACGACTACGAGTACGACTATGACTACGATTACCACTACGATAACCACTACGATATAATTTTTGTTGGTTCCTATTTTACGGATTTCAAACTCTTCTATTTAACAATTATTAGAACTACGTTTGTTTATACCATTTGCTCTGCAATTTTGTTATGTATATTATTAACACGGGCTCATGCATTTTTAATACTTTTTGAAAAACCCACTCGTGCAAATTATTTGCAAATTGAACGAGAAAAGTCGTGTGACCTATACTTATTATCATTGACATTATGATTACTATTATT
>JAODFW020971900.1:0-10514 GCA_027575235.2 Palythoa mutuki
ATGTCGTGAGTATGAAAATGTTTACTTCGTTGGAGATACAAACTGGTAAAGTAGGGAAAAATTTATATAGAACAATAAATCTGACTCTTTTTAGTAGCTAGCTTATGCAATCGTGAAATATATAGCAATTTCTAAGTACCAATACGTTGAAACAATGTGCGTTTTATTCTTTAAAAATCTTAACCATAAATCATTCATTTTCTTTCTGTTGCAAACCTGAAAACAATGTCAAAGCTGGTTTTGTTTGCAGTCGAATGTTTTTGCATTCCACATAAAGCCACCAACATAACTGATGGAGAAAAATCTATTTGAAACAAATTTAGATTTATTAGAAATATAATCTATTCTGACTAAAGATTATCCTCAAAACACACAGGTAAGAAAGTTCATTTAACATACGTAGTTGATAGATTTAATTCTTTTTTTTATAATTTACGCCCTACGTTGTAAATGCAACCATTGCTAAATAATCGGTATACACTTTCTGCCATCTGTGTTAGTATGTTGTTCCACCGCAAGCGATAGCTAAAATAAGGCCATGGTCATATCCCTGCCTTAAGGGAAAAAATAAATAATAAATCTTAGCAGCAAATGAATAATTTCCTTATACCATGCTGTTAATGCAACTCTATGTTCATTCAGTGTTGAAAGTTCACGTCAAACAGAAATAGCATTTTAAGACCTGCTTTGCAAGGTCACCTGTAAAAAATGTCGGATCCTCTATCCTTATTGAGCACCTACAAGATGGTTAAAGCCTGTTCGTAAACCTGACCTTTTTTAAGAAGCTGTTATGAAAATATATTCTTCTTTGGAGTAAGCTGTATAGAATTGATACCTATTTTTTTTTTCTGTTGGAAATAAAAGCATGCAAAAGGAGATTTAACGAAGTCAAAACGCTTCTACGTGACTAAAAACGGTCAAGTTATTGATTCATAAGCTTGAAATCTGCAATGGCATAGTGTGAAGTTATCAATTCTAACAATTCATCAAAAAGACATAGCGCAGCAGGCGACGGAATTTCTATTTTTACAAAAATTTCAGGTGTATGAACAATGTTCTTTGCTACTGAGTACAAATAACAAATCAATCATATTTCGATTTTAGATTAATGTACCCATGCGCAAAACACTCAGTTTTAAAATGTGATAATTGTATCGGTTTTCCTACCAAGCGTACGCTTTTACTGAAACGTATAGCCGATGGTTTAAAACAGATTTCTGCATACCTTTTTATAATGAGATAATTTTAATTAATTTTAGCATCTCTTCGATTCTAAACTGCGTTGTGGTTTTCACCAGAACCCACACACAGCTAATAAACTTGGTAATTGAAAGTGTTTTCCCATTTTTTCTATCGAGTAACATTAAGTTTATTAAAAGCTACTCAACTCTGCAGAGTTTATTGATCGTTAAGGTTTCATTTTTAGTATTTGTAACGGTAGTCTTTCCTATCAAATATTTTTTTGAAAAAACAAGGGTATGTGTTTTTGCAATTTTTGACATGAACCGATTTCCTCTTCGAAGAATATCTGTAAATTGGTATTCATTACAGATACTACTTTAGATTAACAATTACATAAACACCTTAAAATTCCCTTAAAGCTGTGCGCATGAGAGCTGACCATCTCCAAGCTACAACCGGCAGCAACAAAACTATAGATTATAAAACTCATATCCATGAAGCTATTACATCAGCAAGTAAAGTGAAACTGATAAATGAACCACGGAGCGTCACAGTGGCTGAGCGAAGGGATTTGTGACGCCATTAACTTTTCTTAAGTTAACTCGAACTTTTTTCTGTAGAGTTAAATCGCATATACCTTTTTGAAAACATTTCCGTTACCATTCGAGCCAATCTTTCAAATTCTAATTTTGTTAGAAAAGCATGACCCCGATACCCAAATTAAGTTTAGACTCAGCCATGTGTTCAGACTCGAGTAAGCCATACTCAATCATGCAGCACCACTCCATAGTCTGAACTACGAGTTTATCTTCGGCTGATGAAAAGATCTCCCACGATTTCAGGCAGCGAACGAATGAAAGATTTTTAACACGAGACGGCTAATTCGTATCACGAAGCGCCCGTGTTACATTCTGTTTCAAAGTTATAGAATTATCGATGAAAAATTTAATCGCTCTCAAAACTTGTTTTCTTTATGTGTAGGTACAAACAAAAAATCATTTTCTCACATATGAAAGAAGGTGTACTTTTACATGTCTAGTTTCACAAGTTTTCAACTGAAACAGTTATAGATATTTCTCAAAAAAGTTATTATGTTTTGTTCATGACTTGAACATTTTGATTTCTATGTAATTACAGGCCGAGATCGATAGCGGCAAATCACAACGTTTAGGTACATCGCGTGGTAGTTCTAGGAAAGGATTAAGACATAAGTTTATAAGTTCGCATATTCTAGAAGAGTTTACCTAGATTTCAATTTGAAGGGGAAAAATCAAGGGGAATGTCTTTTTTAAAGCCAGTAAAAAGTCAGAGAAATCTGATGTAAACCACGGAAAATTTGAAAACTGTATGTGGTGGAAAGTATATGTAATGTAAGTGCAAGGAAAACTAACAAACTAACGTTTTATGAATCAGTCCCTGGCCAAAAGAAAGGTATGATAACAAACCTAATTTTTTAGAAAAATATCAACTGGTAAAAGGGTGAACTTAGCATTAGAATCGATGCGCGTATTATTAATTTATGTATACTCTTTCCAGCAAACTTTTACCTTCACTCCCATACAGCTTTTCCTAAAACATGCTGTTAATATCTACAACATCCCAGACAAACATGATCTGGAAACAACTAAACCTTTGCTCTGAACTCGTAAACTATCTGATTTAGTCTGTTTTCCCAAAACTGTTCAAGCTATCTCGATCAGAGTATTCAAAAGAGTCCTCAATAACTGGGAATTTTAAAAGTTGTACACACTTTTTTCTTATAATTATAATACTAAACTTAATCATAGGAACGCCCAGGTTGCGATTTACCCAAAGATTAAGAGCAAATGTCGGTTGAAGTTTTGTATTTGAATGGAACTGGTCGACAGTTCATAATTTTGTTCTAACATAAACTGAATCAAAATGTGAAGTTTGATAAACAGGAGCAAACAACAAGAAGAACGTATTTTCTTTCTTTCTACTTCCAGCCAAGTGTGTGCAATGGACTGGAAATAAAAACATTTCAAGAAAAACTAAAATTGCCTTCAGCCTTTGCCAAAATTAATTGATTCTTATACAAAAGGAGTGAGCAATCGGATATCTGTTCATCATGGATGGTGATACTTTTATTGTTACTGAACAAACTGTGTTCATGTTTAATTACATGAAAGAATGGGTTCTTTATGAAAGACAGCAATGGATGAACGCCAGTCTAAAAGCAGCACTTGAATTTATAACAAATGTATAGTTCGTATCAATGCTAAAAACTGACAGCTTTATTGAGGAAACTGTCAGTGAAATATTGTCTCTGTTTGATGGTGCTACCAATCTAATCATGTCTTTGATGATGATGACATCGTTGATAGATGAAAATGTTGATTAGTTCATTTGAATGACCAAAAATTACAAAGTCTAATCCTGTTTGTTTAGTGCATAGCGCTTCGTTTATAGAATGATAGACTTTTGTGGGAAATTAGTTTTAAAATTAAAAAGGCATCGCCATGTACAATTATGTACACTTCAACTATTAGCTTGTCTTTCCACTTTGAATTATACAGTATACTGACAATTAAAATCCAATCCTTTTTGCGTAGAAAGTTTGGCAATATGGTTTGAAATTTTTATAAACAAAAAGCTGTAAAAGAGTTGTGTTTAAAAGTTCATTAAAGCTAGTGAAAATATACTATGCATTTAAGGTAGTGCAATTGAATCATTATCGCCATTGTTTGAAAACTTCAAGACACAACAGGATACCAAATTCAACCAAAGTAACTAACGCATGCGCCACAGGAAGCTTTTTTGATTTGTAGTTGAACTAGCTTCAAGTATTTATATAATTTTACATCAAATCCTGTTCATTTGACTTTAGTGAACCATTGTAACTGAAACTTTTTACAAAGACAGAGTTTTAACTCGTGGATAAACGATAAAAGCGGTTTTAGTCGACATGATGCCATTTGAAAAAATCAACTTTGAGGGAACAAGAGTCAGAGGTCAACAATGCTTCAGAATTCATGTGTCAGAATATCTATTTAACACAATCAAACTCGAGAACACACACATCGAAGCAGGCGAGCTCTGAAAAGAGCTATTATTGGCAATAAATCCGAAATACTAGATGCCACGAGAATTGACCATGTTGTATCTTTTACAGGTCATCAGTATTCATCTTATCAGGACGATAAGAGCGAAATTTAACCCGTGCGATTTTAATTAGAGCAGTACTTGATCACTGAGAAGCATAGCTGAAGTTCGTATAACGTCCTGACGCCTTCTCGGCTGAGAATGGCCGAAGACACTTATCACATTTTTTCACCAGTTTGGGGAATAAATAGTTTCCCACGCTAGCACATACTCTTCGATACCATAATTAATAAATACGCTTCCTGTTTTGAACTGCCGAATGCGTCTAACTACTATGTGGTAACTCCAAGTTATAAAATAAGTTCACCTTCAATTATTTTCTTTGACTACAATTTATAAGCAGCATTATCATTAAATCTTTAATTTTGTCTACGTTTGAATACTCAGGTGAGTTTTTGAAGTAAATATTTTTTAAAAGTAACGCTACACTTGTTTTGTTTAACCGCGTGGGAAAACCGAGGCAATTACCAAAATGTAAATTGTCACTTCGCATCGACGACAACATAAAACAATTTGAAGGAGGTTAGAAACCCCGAGATAACCAAGCAAGATTGTCGATAACATCACCGAATGCCTGAAAAGAATTAGCCAAGCCAAACCGCTCTGGACGACTGCATTTTAAAAACTTGTTTTCTATGATTGGCTCAAAATTTCATTACTTATATTTTCTTAAATAAGTTTTTCAAGTCTGTAAAAAAGGTTGCCCGAAACAATCGATGGGAAAAGCATTATTTCATAAAATAATTTTAGAGTACTTGTGATTAAAAGTTTTTCCTGATGTAGACGATGATAAGAAAAGAAGGGTAAAAATTCTGGTCGTTTGTCTTTGAATACAATTCTTCTGAATCAAATTACTTTTTCAAAATGGATTTGCGGTGTTTTGTCCATCGCTTAAGAATCTCTATTCAAAAAGTTTCAACGAAGGGCTGATGTTGCATTGATAACTCATTTGACCTTTGATTTCATCGAAACACAGATTTCTTGGTTATATTTAGAAACGGTTTTTCACGCTCTTTTTATTTATAAGAACCAGTAATTTGGCACATATAATACGATAATAACCTCACTTCCACTGGAGTGCAAAGAGCTCTGGGAAACTTTGAAAATCTTCGTTCGGAGTCACGTTTCTCTTGCGTCTACACATAAAATTTGAGGCTTTTAATTTATTAAATAAACATGCCTAAATTGCTTTTGGTGCTGCTGTTAACAGAAGTCGATTGGAAGAATGACACGTGGGCATAGTAGTTTAGTTTATAGCCTCGACTGAACGTGCAAACATGTTTTGGATGTGTCAAAACCACGGAATTTGGCAGTGTACCGTACCCTTAAAAACCATATAATTTTTTTGTCTCAAAGTCTCAAAGAATAAATCATTTTGATTTCCGAACTTAAAGTATTCTGAAGATATTCCTAAGGCAGTACAGTTTGAATGGGTGAGATGTGTCGTATTACGGCTTTTGCGGGACGCCTATATACAGATAGCTATCGGCTTTGAGTTTGGGAAAATCTTTCGGGAAAACAAGTGTTTTTAAAAAAGCATAGTTCTTCAGATATGTGAAGTCAAAACCCATAACCGGAAGTAAAATTGTGCGCGGGCCTTCTTTTCAAACGCGTTTTTCTCGAAACAACATTTTGCACCAAACACAGCTGTAAAAGAGATTGCGACTCAAAAAGGTTTTGTTCCATTATTGCCAAATTTGGCACAGCGGTGCATGGTGTAATATATGCGTTTTTCAAAACCTTGTCAAAATGTTTTGTTCTCAGCTTAGATATTTATATATTGGATGATTTTTCAGGATAACTTCTTTGCAAGTAACAAATTCAAGAATCGGCTATTGAACGTCAGTGAAGGAGTGATAACAAAGAACAGTTTCGCTCACAATTTCGTTACACGCTTTTTTTTTTTATAAGAACCAGTAATTAAATTTTGCCGAGGCTCATTGTTCTTAATTTTTTGGCAATTTCAGCCTCAATTTGTTCTTAATTTGCTCTTATTTCTGTGAGCAGTTTTTATTGAACAAAAAATAAAAGAAAAGAAGGTACTGGAAAATGAAACGCCTTGCACCACACATGTATTGGACGGCTGAATTCAGAGGCGAACTATCTTCGTTGTTTGTTGAGCAGTCTTTACAGTAAATCTTTTTATGTTTTATGCTGTATCGCTAAGTTTTAGTCAATTTTCTTCCACAAAAACTTCCCTAGTTATCAAGCCTCACCCTGAGCTTGTTCTTAAATTGTTCTTAAATTTTGGCAAATTTCAGCCTCGTTGTTCTTATAAAGTTGTTCTTATGAAAAAAAGCGTGTAGGTCTTTAGTCAGTGATATATAGGTTTAGGGGTATCCGATGCATAGTAAAGGTGTTTCGGATAGATAAATAACATTATCTCTCAAACTGTACCACAACTTTAAAATTTACAGTCCAATTGTGCTGAGTTATGAAAAATTTTAAAAGTTGCTGCTATCCGTTTTAGCTTTTAAGAAACCGATTTTCTGAGATTATTTTTCAAATTTCAAGTCAAGGAAAATGCCGAATGGCCACTTTGTAGGGTTTCATCACTTCCCTGGTTCAAAAGTTCAGTAGCTTAGAATGAGTGACACTAAGCATTTCTACTATTCAAGAAAAGCAAAACGAATATGGCCGCTTTGGATGTTTTCACCATCTGGTTCAAACCAGTTAGGTTGAATGACAAAAATAATTAAATCTCTTGAAAATAATCTGGTTCAGTCGACTCTTAAGGACATTTTACAGCACAGCGGTTCATAATGATTTTCTGTACCAACTGATTAGCTACAGCAAATTTGCTTTTAAAATTCAAGTTTTTGTGACAGAATGTCAAGGTATACTTTACTGATTGCATGGCGATTTCGCAAAAATAATGCTTAGTTGGTTCAAGTATTTTTAAATAACTGAAAGGGCGGCGGAATCTAACCGGCAATCTACCGAAATATTTAAAGTAGGTAAGACTAAGAGGGATTAATTTGAAAAGAAGAGCAAACAAGATTTGCAAGATGAAAATGTGACTCAATGCCCATACCCATGGCACAGAAAAATTTGTCCAATAACAGAGGGATATTTTGTTGTAGTGTCTGCAAACATAATCAATTGCAAAATTTAGTCAACGAAGAATCCCACAAAGTGAAAAGCTAAAAATACGGCAAAAACACTAACTATATAGCTGTGTCACTGGTGATGGAAAGAAAATTAAACTTTAATATATGAAATTAAGACAAACATAAGTCACTGTGTTGTTTTAGTTGAACTTTTCAGTTGACTTCTGATTATATTCATAACATAATTTCCGAGCTGGCAGTGTATTCTCTCTCTCTCTCTCTCTCTCTCTCTCTCTCTCTCTCTCTCTCTCTCTCTCTCTCTCTCTCTCTCTCTCTCTCTCTACGTAGTTTTAGCCGGTGTATTTACGACCATATCGTGGCCGTATGGCAATGAACAACTGGACTTTCAAATTCGATGCAGACAGCTGCAAAGAATTTGTGACTAATATTGGCAACAGCTTCACTAATTGGTTATTGCTTTTTTTGGATATAAAATGCCCGGGGGAGGTACTCCTATAGATATACATAAGCTATAAGAGGAAGTACCGCCCTTCCGGGTATACGTTTTCGATCTTCTGACTGTTTTGCCATTTATTTTCAGCAGCTTGCATATATAGTTTATGTCTATTCAGATATCAATTTGATGCCCGAAATTTTAAACAGGGTATACATATCGCTCCTTCAGCCATCATAAAAAGGGTAGTAGTTCTGATACTCAGAATACAGAATTTCAAATTGAGCTGCGCTCGCTCTATCCGTGTCTTGGAGCGTTCGTGCAACTTGGCAGTTTCCCGGGAGTAACTACCGAGTTTAAAGACTTAAAAGTCAAGAATATTGAACAATTACTTATTTATATCATAAACAGGGTGTGATTTTATACCAAAAGTCTTTAACAAGGTATAGAAATTGATAAAGTATAATATCATAAACAGGGCCTGAGTATTAGAGCTCGGGCGACACTTCACTAGCCTAACTTAGGGTGAGTACCCCCTCTTCCACCCCATCTTCTTTCCCCTTCCTCTCCTGGGCGATAAAAGGATTTGATAGAAATCGATAAATTATTTTTAAATATTGAAGGTTATTTTGCCAGTGAGACCCTAAGCTTGACTCGGCGAGCACAAAAACATCGCTGGAGGTTCAGGGAAGATTGATTTCAATGGACAGAACGAAGAACATAAACTTTAATCACTATTTGTTTGCGTGATTAATTATAGTTTGATTTTTAGACGTTTGCTTGAACGTATTTGAGGAGTATACTTTCCATTTCTTTCTTGAGATTTACCTTAACACTCATTGAATATGTAGTCACAAACTTCGGTTGATTTAATTTCGCATCCTTCTTCAGCTCCAGTAGGGTGACTTCCTTTACTCTGAGTAACTTTTTATATTCACGTTTAGCATTTAAAAAAAGAAGTAGACAATTTAACTGATAATTTTTAAAACTACGGAATGAGGTAACTGTTAGAAAGCGTTTAAACTCTTTTTTGTTTCAGTATTGTTTTAAAAAGATGTAAAATAAAATAAAATAAACGTCTATTTTACTACAGGCAATGTGCCATCGTTAGAAACATTGTTTTGAACCGCACAGTAGGAACTAGAATGACTTTATGAGCCGATAATAATACTTGAGTTGTTACTGGATTGAAATCATGATAAAAAAGAAAATGATAATTTCACTGTTGGTCTTACTACAAAATCGTTTTCTTTGTCGTGAAACCTTTTAACATTTATTTTTCCATCAAAGCCAAAAATTTAAGTTACGAGTATTTTAAAACGATAATCGAATTTGTAATGAAATACATTGCTTGTGCTTGATTTGGCAAAACAACGCCGTCAGACATGTTGGAAGCGGCGTGCTTGAGACCAGACGATTTATCGATAAGAAAGCAATTAACCATCCCAAACTTTTCACAAGGTATAATCCAGGAAGTATCGGTTTTATGAAATATCCTTATTCTCCAGACATTTCAACGGCGAAAGTAAAGACTAAAAAATATGAGTTACTTTATTGAAATATCTTTCATCGTTTGTAGTCTCCTAAAAGAGAACGCGGATCGCGGTCGACACTGGTGCAACTGTGAGAGTACCATATAAAACATTATCGTAAAAACAGTCATGTGGTGCTGAAAATGGTACTGATTAATTTATAGTAATAAATACAGCGAGAAATAGCTAATTTGACAACTATTTAACACCAAAAAACAAATCGATAGGAAAAAAAATCACAATTCAAATGGTTTTGTGGCTGAATTAAGTTCTCTATTAACATCAGGTGAAATTGTTAAACTGAACTAAGTTTTAAAATTGTACATTTTTTATTTGCAGGGTTTTGGAACAATCCACCTCTCGGAAGGAAAAATGGCAGACAGATCATGGAGACGAAAATTTCGAGAAGGTTGGAAACACTCTAGGTCTTACCAATAGCTATGTACAATCTCAGTCTTCCCCGGAAGTTTAGTAATCCAGTTTGACTTAGAGAATTAAATTTTAATTATTTGTCGATTAAACAAGTTTTAGTTCTTGCAATGTCTTTCTCATATAAAATGTCTAAAAAGATGAAACATATGCAAACAAGGCGCCTCCCGCCGTACAAACTTTGACGAAAAGCGCCTTACTAGTTATACTGAATAAAATTAAACAGAGTTAATTATCAGTAAAAATAAATTAAAGAATTGTAATTACCTTAACTGCAAGTTGCAATGTATCAAGCTGAGTACCTGCACATTGTTGCTGCCAGAAACAAAACGTGAAAAGAGATTTTTTGGATTTCTGGGGACAACGAGGAAGGTATAACAAAAATACTCTCAGTATTTAATTACCTTCAAGGAGGAACTTTTACTCTTTTCCTGTTCATAAAGCTGGAAGCGGAGAAAATAAAACCCTAATGACTTGAAGCAAGAATATAAGAGCAAATCTGAGCTTTCGTCGTTGGAGTTTCGTTGTAGTTTCTTAAATTGGACGTATACGGTAACGCGTTACATTTTGGCGCGAAATTTTGCCCGCCAGAAGGTGATCAGCACCTTGTGATTGGCTGGTTTAATTGGCATGGTGTCCTCACGCACACTAGTACTGTTTTTTATTGTATGGCAGGCTCGCTGAGCGGGCAAGATGAACCGAATTCTGTGTTCTGATTGGTTACACGAGCGGGCAAGATAGGCC
>JAODFW020971995.1:0-10513 GCA_027575235.2 Palythoa mutuki
CTGTGTATTACACGCTTATGTGAATATCTACTGTGTATTACACGCTTATGTGAATATCTACTGTGTATTACACGCTTATGTGAATATCTACTGTGTATTACACGCTTTATCTACTGTGTATTACATGCTTACGTGAATATCTACTGTGTATTACACGCTTACGTGAATATCTACTGTGTATTACACGCTTGTGTGAATATCTACTGTGTATTACACGCTTTATCTACTGTGTATTACACGCTTGTGTGAATATCTACTGTGTATTAAGCCACGCTTTTGTTTTTCTTCTCACTTTAAAGACAAATGCATCTATATTTTTGCTCTCTATATCAAGTTGAAATATTAATTACTAAAAAAACAAGGTCCTCATTTTAAAGATAGTAATATCAAAATTGATTGCTATGATTTCCATTCCCTACTTTTCAAGCGAGCCGAAACTAGTTTAGAAGATTCAGAAGATCACCTGAGCGATACTACACTTAAAAGACATTGGAATACAAGAACTCCCAAGAGTAGGGACTGGAAACCATAGCTATGAGGAATCCACGCCTGCAAAGATATACACACTTTCCAAACAAAATTAATTGCAAAGTTTACAATGTTATTAAACTGATGAGAATAAACATAAATGAAAGTATAAAAATTGAAGCAAAAGTAACATAAGATGTCCTGGTATTTTTAAGGGACAACTTCATTAGATTAAGATGTCCTTAGATGTAAAGTGGGAGAAATTGCCAGTAAAAGACGTGGAGGTTAAAAATGTGCTGTGTACCTAGTTTTGGAAAGTCAATCGAAATCAATTCAAGTAGTGGAATCCAAGCATTCTATCACAAGTCAGGTTAACTGATAGTGATCAATACTCTCACAAAGATTTTGCTGATCAAATATTATCAGTTTCCAATATCGATTGATTGATTGGTATCGATTAAAGTCGTATACTATCGATTTTGTTGGTAACAGAACAATTGGTTGGTTGCGCCTGGTAATTTTGAAAATCTGTTTGAGTGTAGTGTCTAAAGTACTGATTTATTTTAAGCAGCACAGCACCAATGGTTCCTGTGTTGCAAAGGAAGTCCGTTGCAGATTTCATTCAGAGTGCATCGAGTGACGCGTTCACTATCGAGTGGTACATGAAGATGGTAGACAACGCTGATATGAACAAAGATTTGGAATCTAGGTTTATCCTGAAGGATCCCCACTTTAAAGAGACTCCCACACTTACCGAGTTTGCTGTTATATACATGACGTTTTATAGACTTCATCAGGTGTGTGAAAGAGAAGTTATTATACCCTTGTTATCCATGCACATTTTTTATTTTCAAAAATTAGTAAGACGACTGAAATCAACAATTACAAATTAACAACAAAATAGACAACCTGTCATAAGGAGAAAAAGTAGGAAATAGAAAAGTAGTAATGAAACAAAAGAAATAGCACACAAACCCTAGTTGCAGCTCCCGCTAAATGCCAACGAGCACAAAACGTAATCAACTCTCGCCTGTGAACACCTTAGTATGCGTAGGAAGCGTTTCCGCTGGTTTTTGGCAATATTTTCTTTTTTGTCCGCTCGAAACTTGGGCGAGAGCAAAAAACGAAAGGAGGGGGTGGGGGAGAATAATACAGACAGAAAATGTTGTTCCGACGAAAAAGTAATACAAAATAAACAAGTCGTTTCAGAATAGCGTACAGTGGGTTGCCTGCTTTCCATGAGAAACTTCGCGCACGAAAACCTTCAGCATGCAGGAAATGTAAAATGATGCTGAGATCATCAATCATCACTCAAATGTAAGGTGTTGTCTATTGTTACCTTATATATGTTATGCTCCAAATAATCATACTGCGATTGGCTCAAGTCTTCTATCGTTACACTGCGTTACTTTGCAATCAAGAATTTCTGCCTTCACTCAAAACACACACGTGCATTGGCTCCGCTATACTCTGCCGCTTCAGCAGACTCGGGGTCGTCCCCTAAACTGACTGGTTGGCAATTGGTCTAATTATTAATAATACAATTTATATATCTATCGTGCTTTATAAAAGTGTTTTATCACTCTCCCAAATGAAGACAGAATTTCAGTTGAAACGTCAGGAATTTCTAAACACGATTTTTAATTTGTCTCAACCTGTTTACTGAGCACTCTCATTAAAATCATTGGGGGAGCCAGTGCCCTCCCCTGCGCCTCCCCAGTATTGCTCTCTCTGAATAGACAAACAGACAGACAGATACAGAGAAACAAACAAAGAAAGATAAAAACAGACAGACAGACAGATACAGAGAGACAGACACAAAGAGACAGACAAAGAGAGACAGACACAGAAAGACAGAAACAGAGAAAGACACAGAGAGACAGACACAGAGAGACAGACAGAAAGACAGACAGATAAAACCCTGCTTGCCTGTACTTGTGTCATTATTGGTTAACCATTGTTTTCAAATTATATCATCAACCATAACTTAACGAATGTCTGCCTGTTGCCTAGAAACACAGTGCGATGAGTGCGCTCAGTCGGGTTCCTTTAATATACGACAACTTCTTCAAAGACAGATGCTTTGCCGACCAAAGGGTAGCGGGAGCAAACCCTTTTCAGTTGTGGAGAGTTACAAAGGAAAAAGGTAAATTGTGCGGTTAAGACATTTTTCCTGAAGTCTTGTGAAGTAAATATAAACAGATAATCATTTAGTGTTGGGGGTTGAGGTGGGTTAGTTTGGGGTGGGGTGGGAAAAAATCTTTGTCATTTCTCACAAACGGCAGTGGATGGGGAGGACAAGCTTCCGCTAATGGAAACTTTATGTATAAATTTTGCTATATGACGTGTCGCTTGAGATTTTGCACCTAATAGGCCCTTTGCAGCTAGAGGTCACATGGTACAAAATACGCCATACTGGGACCCAATAGAATGTGTCAGATTTCTCTGGGAAATGTAAAACAAGGAAAAATAACACATTTCTTGTTAGTTGTGTTTTGTCTTGGAGTCTAGTACATTCTTTGCATCCCAGCATATAATTATTTGTACCATGTGACCAAGTACTTCAAAGATCTTCTTGTTGTTGAGTGTCAACTTTTTTGGTTGCTCGGTGCCAGCGTTTCTGGGTGGGTGACTTGTAAGAAGCGTATTTGGTGGTTTCGAGCTTCGCAGCATTCGTTTTTCTCTACACTCATCTTTTTTCCTCTTTTCTTTTATTTCCTTCTTTCTTTCTTTCTATTTCTTTCAATCTTTACCTTTTCCATTTTTCTTTTAATTGAACCTTTTCTTCGAACGAGAAAATTTAATTTGAACCGCTAGTCAAATGCAATAGTGTGTGTCGAGTGTTTCGCTAAATTATACTTCAAACTTCTGTTACAGGCAGTAATAATCTTTAATTGAATACTAAATTCTAATACAGCTGTAGCTATATTGGCTGTATATGTTACAATATTTATTTGAATGTGTTTGGAATGTAAGGTACCGGGAAAGGCAGGAAAGTAGGCTACGAACAGGAACCTCGTGCAATTGAAAGTTGGATTGCAACGGGCAATGTTACGATGGCAAGAATTAAGAATATCTTGTCTAAAAGTAACAAAGATATATTATACCAGAAGCCACGAGATAAACGTTTTATAAAGTATCTTTGCTTATATTCTTAGAGGATATCGGAGTTGATTGGAATACTCTGGAAACGAAAATGAACAAGGAATTTGACTGGAAAAAAGCTTTTCTGCAGGCTATGAGCTCAAAGGTCGAAGAAGACGTAGAAAAGGTAGTATTCTAAATTGTTACCAATATCAAACCCACTGCCGGTTATAAAATTAATACTCACGTGACTAACGTCTCGACTCGTTGCTATGTTGGCCTTATAGCTTTTTATTTTTTGTAGGGAAGGTGCAGCGCTTCGGTGATTCTTTGCCCAAATAAAGGCCAAGGAAAAATTACTGAAAACGATCCAATAAGCACAACATCAATATATCAATGAGTTGTCAATATATTTACATTTTGCAGCAGCAAATATTGTTCGCCAGGCAGCTTCCTTTCAAAAACTTTCGATCAGAAAGATGAAACAACATATCTTCTTATCCAGAAAACGAATAAAATTTGCAGTTGCCGAAACAGTTATCAACTGGCAAACACAGCTTTTAAGCGATTTTCTTCCCAAATGCAACTCTGCAAAGTTGTTCGTATGAAAAAAAGAACACTCAATATCTGACACGTTAATACAAATATGGTCTCCTTAAGCTGTCCCCTCAGACACAGAACATTATATATTTTCAGCCACATCACTGCTTACCTCCGACCTCTTTTCTTGTTAACTGGTTACATTTACCTGTCTCACAAATAATGTAAAAGTCTTTTAATCTCTTAGTTAAATTTAACTCTACAAAGGCACTCGAGGAAGGACAAATTTACATCGCGCGGTTTCCAGAACTAGACGGCATCAAAGTACCCGACAGCTTCCTTAAGAAAGATGCGAAATTCAATAATACAGTACTTCAACTAACTGCACCACTTGCCTTTTTCGTGGTCCTGGAAACAGAGAAGGGAATCGGTCGCTTGATGCCTGTTGCTATTCAATCGGATTCAAGCCCCAAAGCAAAAGTTTACAGGTTTGTTTGTGTAGTTTGAATATTAAGAATTACTTGAATAATAAGAGAAGTTAGAGTGTTTTATAGCTATTATATTACTCTTAGGATTAAATTTGTTTCTACAATGGTTCATATCAAACCTGCCTAAGTTTTAACCCGCACTTAGGTGCAAGGTTTCGATTTTTACCAAATACCATATTTTTTTATTAAAGTTATTTGGGAATTAGTTCAACGCTAAAAATATCTCAAAATCCATTAAGAAAGTTCTAAAAAGTTTTAAAAAACGACGACGTTTTAAGGCAAATACAACGCTATTCTAAAGTTTAAAAAAATGCAAATCCATATTCGATTGTCTTGTCTATGAAATGCTGTACACCAGGGACATCAAGCCGACTATAAATACCCAAAGGGATTCAATATGCGCAAAAGTTTTCACTTGATATTCCATTTTATTGTGTACAATAACCACTGTATTTTATTTTAACATAGCACTTTCATCTCATATAGTTCCAATTCAGTTATTTTAGCATTTGACTTGAGAATGGCGGTTGTGTTTGCGCTGAAACCTCGTCCTTCTTCAAAACTTTTTAGAACTTTCTTCACGGATTTTAAGACATTTTTAGCGTTGAATTTTAGTGAAAAGACATTTTTTTAACTAACTGAATTGACGAATTTTATTAACCCTATTTTTATATTTAGGCTGGGCTTTTTAGGCCTTAAAATAGCTGGGAGGCACAAAGTGGCACAAAGTGATATGTCACTGTTATGATATAAGCACATGTATAATGAAAAATTGCAGAAAAATAGCATTTTTTCCTGTATTAATGCTTACGAGTACAAAATGGGAAAAAAAAGTGTTGCAAAACTTATTACCATGGCAACAGCCCACCAGCCGACACACCAGAAGACATATCCAAATGTTTCTTATAAAATTTTTGGAAAAGTCACAAGGTTTGGTCTTTTTACCTTTCACCATTACATTGAGAAAATTAAGAAAAATCACTTTGAGTCCTCCCCCCCATCCTCCGTTCCCAGCCCTGGTAGGGCTCACAGTTTGTCTCAGCTCTTGCAAAACGTAGCATTATCTCATCAGTTAATACTGGAAATTACACATATCGAGTACAATCTTACTGATAGAGAAGAAGCCGAAATTAGTTTTGGTAAACGAGTAGTAGATTGTACATAAACTTTATTTGATTGGTCCGTGTTGGTTAGCTAATTCCATTTTCGAGCCTATTTAAAGGACATATCTCGGGTTTCTGTAGTGTTAAGCGAATGAGAATCATTTCATCGATTCTAATCTTCGCAGGCTGGCCTCCAGCAGAAGTTGGTTCACTTTTACCAACCCTGTAAGGATGTAAAAAGCTTTGGCGGAAGCGAAGGCGGGGGTTTGTCCCCGGGGACCTTGTGGTTCGAAGGCAGAAATCCTACCACTGTGCCAATCACCCCGTGGTCTGTTGGTTGCTTAGCAACTTAGTTTATGCCGTAATTTTGATATTTAATAACGAATAAAAAGTCATGTTACTTATATCTTGATGAAAAAACTGTGAATTTTATTGTACAGAAAACAGTCGCACCAGTAGGGATAGAGCTTTTTAATTCGTGTTCAAGTTAACATTTCCGAACTTTACACAGGTTTTAAAAATCTTTGATTTCCTATTATCAATTCTTATTTATCTTGGTAATGATTTTATATTTATATTTTCTACATGATAATTTGCTATCACTTTTGACATTGTTAAACATTCTTCGTAAACAGCCCAAATGATGGCAAGGACTGGTTCTTCGCCAAGTTGTTAGTTCAGCGGGCCGACATCAACGTGCTGCATCTTGTACAAAAGCGACTAAAGAACCATTTATATATGGACGCCTTCTGCACACTGATAGAAAAACATTTTTCAGACTACCATCCATTGTACCAAATGCTTCGTCATCACACCCGCGCAACCTTGGAAACAAACAAATTGTTTGAGTTAAAACTGTACGGTAAGGGAGTTGTTTTACCGTTAATGAATGGGGTGCAAACAGACTTTGTTTCTCTTTTAGATTATAACTCTGTTTTATACACAACGGTATAAGGCGGCGTGTTTGGCGCAGTGGTAAGATCACTGCTTTCTAACCACAAGGTCCCGGGTTCAAGTTGAACATTTGTGTGACCTTCTTTTCCGCCGAAGTTTACTCAGCTTTCCATCCTCCCGAGATCGGTATTGAAAGGAGTATCAGCTTCTGCTGGTGGCTAATTAGTTTTCCGTCCAGAGGGAGTCATTGACTCTCATCCGCTTAACGCTAGGCTCCAATGAACCACTTAGGCTCGTAAAATAGATTTAGCTTATAAGCCAGTAGTTGAGGATATTTGCCTTATATTGGCCAAAAGGTTAGACGGTCTGCCTGTCGTATTTCCAGCAGGATCGTGACAAGACATGTACAATTCATGTTCCATTTGACCAAGCTAGCTGTATAAATACACACCAGCTTTAGGAGGATGGAGGGAGGGATGCGACTGGGGAAAGTTCTAAGTCTCTCATCTGTTTAGCACAACAGAAACCACGGGTAACCGCTGACTCCGACGATTCACGATTCTGATTACATGTATGGATCGTGTTCTGGGACCGAGCGCCTTGAAGGCAGCACAGCTCCTGCGTCCTTTGCAATTCAGCCTCTGGCTACGAGAAAGGGCGATTAGCAAGCTACCCTTTATTCTTTACCCATCGTTTCGGTTGATCGGCCTTTCCCTATAAACAATGGCTACCCAAGCCTCCAAGATGCGTCTATCATACCATTTTGCGCACGTGCGTATGAATTCAAAAGAGTCCCAGAAGATTTAATGGCCCGTTTCTTTACAATGTTCCGCCAGAGGCGAATTTTCTAGTTTCATATTTATCAACAGCTTTTTTGTGTTCACCCTCTCTTGTTACAAATCCCTTTTTTGTTTCGCCTATGTAAAATAAATAGTAATTGTAACATTCGCAATAAAGAACTATCACAAAAAACATAGAGTGTAAGAACTTCTGATGTAGAAACACCAAAAACAGTTTCATTTATCAATACATTAATATTTTTTAAATTCATTTATAATCTGTTTAGCTTTTTAGAGTCACTTCATATAGAAAACTGGTGTGTACTCTCTGAGTCTGTTTCCTCGTTAGACCTCTTAGTTTTGCTGAACCGACCCTTTATATTTGTTTTTATTTGACCCTTTATATTTGTTTCTCTCCAGGGCTTCACGGACCGATTTACAAAGTTCTGAATATCGATCCTCTGAATGGCATCAAGATGTTGAATAAAGAATACAAGAAAATGAAATTTCAGGATTTAGACTTTTTGTCTGACCTTCAAGTAAGAAGCAAAGTTGAGAGAAGAACAAATAAAACTTAGTCAATAACCCGGGTTGGGGGAGGGGGGACTCCCAACTTTTTGGGGCTGGGATGATCGTCGGAAAATTTCAATGGAACTCCTTAGAGGTACCAGTTTGGGTGTGGTTCAGGTCGATTTCAAACCCTAAGAGGTAACATCAAAAAGCGCACATGATACTGAGGAAGCCCTAAAAGGTACCACAATGTATGATAATGTCAACTTTTCGTCTCTGAGAGGTACGACGAGCATACCCGTCCCAAAAAGTTAGGAGATTATAGCAACCCTATCTGGACGGGCGTTTTCTTGAATATCTATGGAACACCTTTATGTTTCTGCATAACATTTCTTGAATTTTTCTGTAATTTACAAGGAAATGCCGAAACGCTGATACAAATATGTCCCACGCCTGTTCCAATCCCTTGTGACGGCGCTTCATGTAAAGAGATACCAAATATCAATAACTTGAAAAATGAGTCTGACACCTATAAAGTTTAATTAAAAGTTTCAAATCTTAAAATAGGGCTCATAGAGCATCATTTCCCTCACTGTGCTATATTTATTTGAAATGAGCGCCGCACTCGAATGATTGCTGCTCTTTGAATAAGCACCGCAACTTCAACTGGGAAAATGAATGAGCGGCGCGGATCTAAATCAAGGATTTACGGAAAACATGTTTTTGCAATTGATGAAAGCTTCAGATTGACATGAACATATATCAAATATATCACACCATTTGTGTTTATAACTATATGCACTTACAATCTTCATAACTAATGGCTACTGAAGATGGGAGTACAACTGCTGAAATATGTTTAAACTCAAATCAATTGTCTTGTCTTTCCAAGCGGTGTAGTCAATCTACTTTTATATGGTAACACAAGGAAGATAAAGATAGCAATTCTGGTTCTAATGCTTTCTGCAAGGATCTATAAAAATTCAGTAGTTGTATTGGTAATAGAAGCAAGCATGTTCTATCGTATTTTTTGTATTGCTGTTATCAGAAACGTGGAGTCAGCGACAAGACAAAGCTTCCTTTTTACCCGTACAGAGACGATGGTTTATTGTTGTACAACACAATAAAGAATTTTACACGGGACTACGTTAACTTGTAGGTATTTATTACCAACTGACAGTACATTTAAAAATCTTGAATCTTCATCCAGTAAAAGTTATTTATGAAAAATATATAGTTTTGTGTAGTAAGTCACAACCAATTTAAGTTAAGGAAATGTCTGCACACTAGAGGCGATGTACATTGTCTTAAGAAACGTATTGCATATCTATTGTAAATTGTATTTATGGGCCTTCGGGGAGAATAGCTCACGCTGATTGAATGCCCCTCTCAAATAAATAATTAATGCTTATTATTATTTTCATTGTCATCATTATCATCAACACAATTTACAAAGAAAAGTGTGAGTTTCCTTTGCTTTACATTTCCAAGTGCAGCCTAGCACATTCTTTTGCGTCCCCGTATGGATTATATTGTACCATGTAACCTTTTGCTGCAAAGAACTTACTGCAATTTCCGTAAATAAACAATTGATTGTGCTCACGCATTTTGTTAAAGTGTCAATACCATATATGGCGAACAACGGTTTTGGTATCTTTAGAATGCGTAGAAGAGTATTTCAAAAACAAAAATGACGATTCCGGCACAGTTTTGTCACAAAATCGAGCTTTAAAGTTTTTGTACCGGCTTTGTTCAACAAAGATGACCGGGAGTTGCTATGTCTGGGACCAGAACAGGCTTTGACGTCACTTCAGGAATTGCCTACTCTTTCCGCCAGTTTATTTCGTGTTTTATTGTATTTCCATACAAAGCGCATCTATTTTTTGGCGTAAAGACCGCAAAATTATCGCTATGGAAGTACAATGAAACAGTAAAATGAAGAGTCGATGATTCCTAAAGTGACGTCACGGCCTGTTCTGGACCCAGATTTAGCAACTCCTGGTCATCTAAGATGAATGTGGTCGGCGCGTCAAGTTTGAAGCTTGATTTTGTAGGGATGAAATTGCGGAATCGAAAAAGGCTTTTTGGAATACTTGTTTATTTGATACAAAATTAGAAATAACACAAAAACCCTGTAGGCGGTATAGACACTTTAATAGAAAAATTCTATAGCAACAGGAAGGACCATTTTAAACATCTTTTCTTGGTTTGAAGAAACGAAAAATTAACATACTGTTTCATTTCGTCCTAACACAAGATATTATGAAGATGACAAGGATGTTATTAACGATGAAGAGCTACGGGACTTTACAGTAGATGTCGCATCAGACGGAAATGGAAGCGCTCAGGTACTAAGGGTCTGTTCACGTAAGGCGAGTTGTCTCGGACGGGTGGAGGATGAGTGCGGAGTTCTCTGGTGTTAAAGTGAAATAACTGTCGAAGGGCGTGATGTTGATTTTTTTTAACCATCTCATCACTTAACATTTATATCTCCATTGTATTGATTTTGAGATTCAGCAAAATTGCATTATGTTTTTGAAATTAGTTGGTGGGCACCTTAGTTTTACCGATCACGCAGCCAGCACCAGCGCCAGCAATGACACCTCCTAAAGGGAGGGGCCCCGCCACACTGGAATGCAGTTGAGGA